>PVJA010046625.1:0-14947 GCA_004027025.1 Myocastor coypus
TTTTTTGTCTTTTTGAGACAGGGTCTCACTATGCAGCTCAGGCTGGCCTTGAGCTCACTTTGTAGCCCAGGCTGGTCTCGAACTCATACTGATCCTCTTGCCTCAGCCTCTCAAGTACTGGAATTACAGGCGTGAGCCACCATGCCCAGCTTCTGCTATTAGTTCTATGAACAGGTTTTTTATGTTGTTTGAACTATCTCCTGCATTATCCTTGACTCCAATCTATCTTATATTTCTTTGCACCACCTAGCAGCTGTTGGATTTGTTTTTTTTAAATAGTTTCTTGCTATTTTTAAGAAACCTCTCTTCTCATGATCATGAACTATGATCCTGTTTTCTATATCTCATATTCTGTCCTCACATAGGCTGTGAATACATTCAATAACAATTTTAATCTCCTGGATATTTGCCTGAATCTGTTTCATTGATTTTATTTCTCCCCTACATTGGACATTCGTGGTTTCCATCATTTTCAGAGCTTCTTTATTTTTAAAAAAAATCTGTATCTGGGAGCTGGGGAGATAGCTCCATGGCACAAGTGCCTGTTTGGCAAGTGCAAGGTCGTGAGTTCAAACCTCAGTCCCGAAAAAAAAAAAAAAAAAAAAAAATCTGTATCTGCTGTAGAGTTACTAGCCATGTCTTTCATCATAGTCATTTCTGTAGCTATCTGAGACATCATTTCTGGTTTGAGTTTTCTTGTGCCTCATTCATCTGATTTCTTATTTCCACTGTTACCACTTTATAATTCAGGTGATGACTTTGAAATTGTTCTACCTCATTCTTCCCTAGGTTTGCCTTTGGTGAGCTGGAAGTCTGGGGTTGCATCTTGCTTAAGTGGTTCTTCATTTTCTATTTTTAATGTTTAATTTATTAACATTGGTGCTTGAAAATTGTTTTTGGTGGGCCCGGTGGGATGGCTCAGTGGTCTAAAGCACCTGCTTGGGAAAGCTTGGGCGGCTTCAGGGACTGTGGTTCGATCCCTGGCCCCACATGCTGTGCCAGCCCTGCCCTGGGGTGGGCTGAGGTGGCCATAAAAATGAGTGAATAAACAAAGGTTCTGAAACAAGAATAAATAAATAAATAAATAAATAAATAAATAAATAAATAAATAAATTGTTTTTGGTGAGTAGTTTTACTGCTAGTATTGGGAATCTTTGAAAAATGACTACTTCTCAGAGGTGTCTTCCCAGTGTTGCTGGCTTTTGAGTTTTGAGACTGTTCAAGATCCTACCTCTTCAATTTATTTGGGATGAGAAGCTCTTGCCTATTTAGTCAATTTCTGCCTACTTGACCTAGTTCTTTGACACTGGCCCATGGTATTTTTCATGACTGTTAGGCAATCTCAGTTTTGGTATACTCCAAAGAACAACTGACTAGAACAGCTATGTCACTGTGACTAAAGTGGTATAATCAACAATAATGACAGCAACAAACACACCTAGAAAATGACAAACTTTGGTATTAATTTACTACCTTTAACTATGTGAACTAAATTTGTGGTTTTACAACAAAATCCAAAATGAAGCAAAAAATTAGGTCCTCTGTATGGCAATTTTACCCTCAGGGGACAAAATTTAAAAGGGATTGAGTTGGGGGGGCACAGACATACAGAACTAGGAAAAGAGAAAAAAGCTTAGAAGCAAAGCTGGAGAACAAAGAAATATTACACAAATTTTTGGAAACTAGGGAAGAAAATAAGAGGGAAAGCAAAAGGAATATAATAAACAAGAATAGAACAAAATAAGAAATTATGTTCATGTTTGCATAAAAACAAGAACAGTAATTTTTTCAAAAAACAAGGAAGTGGTCCACTTTAGGGAGTGTCTCTGGTGTCACTGGCTACCAATGAGAAGACAGAACCCAGATCCATATTGATTAATCCCAGCAAGCCGCCCATAGATTCATGGCAGGGTAGTGGCTTGAACTTGGCTCCTTCACCTCCTGCTGACTTGAGCTTAGTTCTACTACACCCTGATACTGGCAGTTACTAGCTGGAACCGGCGCACAGCTGCTCTGAGTTCTGAGCTCAGGTGACTCCTCTCCATGATGGCTACTGGTAAATCACTTCTTGTGGGGAGTATTTGAATCTCAATGGCTCACCAGCCACTGCAGTTTTCTGTTTTCATTGCTCCTTTCTGCTGGTGTGTTCCTCCGTGGAGAGGTCTCAGGTTACCAGCAGTCACCACACATTCACAGGTTCAAGCTGCCAATCCTCAGGGAGAAAGCGTCACTTGCTACCTCCTTCTGATTTGATGTCCCTCTCTTCATTCTCACTGTAGGTTTCAGTTCTCACTTCAGATACTCACTGGGTCCCAGGGTCCCACTTCTCTCTTTATCCTCTTCCTTACATTGCAGTATTCCAGTGTCTAAACACCAGATCTTGCAGAAGTTGTTTCTCTGGTGTTTTATACTCCATCACCCATAAATTATATTCTTAAAACATTTTAAAGATGACAAAATGCTTTATCATCTTATTATAACAACAACTCACAATAGTCAAGACTGTTGGGTTTTTCCAGAATGGCAGAGAAGCAAAAGTAAAAGAAACTTTAACTCTTGAGGACACTGACAGGATCTGAGGAAGATGGGGGGTCCTCTGACCTGAGACAAAGGAAGCGGGGTTTTATGGATTTTTGCTAGGGGCAGAGTTTGAGGGGCAGGTTCAGTGACACCTAAGGAGCTGATTGGGGTCTGCCTTGTGGTGTGGGAAAAGTGAAATCATATCCAGGGGCGGGAGTGAAAGATGAGGTGCTCTCTGGGATAAGCTGTTAATTTTGCGATTCAGCCATGTTGATTCAGGGCCATGATAACTTAGCAGTTTGTACTTGGGCCAGAGCCTATCATTCCTGTCTTTTAGTTGTTATGAAGGGGTGATGACTCTCTTAGGCGTTTCCTGCTGACCAGGAAACTTGTTTTGGGGGTAGGGAGGATTGACAGGGTGACACTGCGCGCTCACATAGAAGCTAGTGCCAGACGTTTCAGCCAAGACGAGGAATTCATCAGTAGTAAGAGCTCATATCCAAGATGGAAGAAACCTTGAAAAAAGCTTTAAAAGGCAGGGTGCTATGAGTAGACAGGTCAGTATCATGATTCAAGGACCCAGCAGGGGAAGCAGGAAAGGATCCATGATTACCATGGTGAGGGGGAAGAGTATCTATTTCCCATCCCTCACCTTTGCACTCCAGTCAGTTATGAAGGCTCTTTACCTTGTCCATGATAATCCCTGATTTATTTACAAAGTAACAGCATTATTCGCCCAGCATAATGCAGGTGCCCCCCTTTTCAGCTGTCAGGATATCTCGAGCATGGTGATTTTAGAAGGTAATTGCTATGAGGCTATTTGGCATTTTTTTGTGTATGTGGGGGTGAAGGGTCTACAGGGTGTTCAGGGTCTCACTACTAGACCAGACTCATAGTGATCTGCCTGTTTACAGCTTCCCAAGAGCTGGGATTACAGGCATGAGTCACCATAACTTGCTTTTAAAGTGAGTGGATGGTGGGTATTATTTCATCTGTTCTTCGGTAGAGTTCGAGGGAAAGTTGATGATAAAGGTCTTTGGCACCAAAGTCCATGCCTATTTCCTCTGCCCTGAAACCAATTCCAAGGACAGGGAGAATGCTCACTCCAATAAGGACAGGAGAGTGACCAGCTCTTGTTTTTTGAGTGAGATGGGTATCCTGAGGCTGGGATAGGAGAGATATTTCTGTGGTATCTTGAGAGTTTATTGTCAGGGCTGGAATAAAGAGGATAGTGAGCATGATGCTATCTATTGAGCAGGGAGACAAGTATAAGCTCCTGTTTTGTACCCTCTACACCACTCCCTGGGGGGACAAATGGCTGTATTCTGAGTGTGTTTGATGTAATGAGTGCAACAGGGAAGATCTTCTAGCTGAAAAGAGGAGTTCTTGAATTGAGAGTCTAGACAAGTAAGATTAGGTGACCATGTTGAGAATTATGAATAAATAGAGGGCCCATGACAGAAGGTTATGTGGAAAAGGTCAGTGAGAAGCATTCCGGTCTTAGGGGCCACCAGATAGAGATCTTGTCAGTAGGGAACACAGAGCCAGCATTCGGTGAGGCTTGAGTAATGTGAGAGAGTGTCATAGGCATGTGAGAGAAGCTGGGCAATAGGGAGAGCGAATTGCTGTTGTAGGGCAGTTGGGGGCTAGGCCAGGACACCAATAGCAGGAAGTAGAATTATAAATTGAGTCTTTAGGGTCATAAAGTTACCACAATCCCATGCATTGTCTTGATTATGGACATGGATTCCCTGAGTTTTGCCTGAGAGAAATTGGGAGTGTGATGAATTGGGAACAGAAAATGTCACCCATATGACACCATCACCCCAATTTATTTATTTATTTATTTTTTAGTCTTTTTTTTTTTTTTTGAGACAGGGTCTCGTTATGCAGTTCAAGCTAACCTTGAGCTCACTTTTGTAGCCCAGGTTGGTCTCGAACTTGCACTGATCTGCCTGTCTCAGCCTCCCAAGTGCTGGGATTACAGGCATGCACTACCACGCCCGGCCATCACCCCAATTCATAAACCAGACAGAGATGAATGAGTCTGCATCTTTTAAGATTTTTCCATAGTTATTTATATCCATGGTCTCACAGCCAGCTGAGTCATGATAGAAGACACTGTCCTTGATGTATATCTGCTGATGGAGCAAGGGAGTCAGGGAATTAAGTGCAGCCTACCCAGGTGGCAACATGCCCTAGAGGCCATGTGCATTTTGGTCTCTTCCTTCATGTCTTTTTCCCTGTCTTTTCTCCTGTTTCCCCTGTATTTCAGGTTAGGTGGGCTGGCACTAGATGACATTAAGGAACATGAAAAACAGCTTTAGGATTTGAAGGAGAAGAGTTATGCGGCCCTATTATCCCTTGATCTGAGAGGGCAAACATCAGAGCGTAAGTGGGTTGTGGTAGTGTAGCTAACGATGGACTGGAGAGGGCTTTGACTAGGAGGAGTGTGAAACTTGGAGATGGATCATATGTGAGAGCTGCTGATGCTCAGTGATCTTGTAATACAAAACGGTGGAAAGCCTGGAGTTTGATACAAAATACAGGAGTGTGAAAGTTAGCTCTTGTGGCACCTGAAAGTCAACTGGGCAAACCGTCCAGAATCCAACAGGAAATGAAAAGACTAACAGAAGATAGGGGATTAGAAACTAGATAGCAAAGCAATGCATGAGTTACCTGGGGTTTGTAAACCCTTAGTTAGGAGATGTGCAGGCGACAGGAGTTGGGAAGGTCACTCAGGCAACAAGGGCGCAGGATCAGGAAGAGTGGAGCTGGTGGGTGGAGTAGAGTTGCCTGGATACCGATTGGCTCGGGTGATGCGGAACCAGGAGGGCAGGCTGGCGACTTTTACCACTGTTGCTGTTGGGAGGATGACCAGGTGGGGGAGGGAGGCTGTCCACTTGGGATTTAATCCTGTAGGTTTAGAGGATTAAGATATAGTAAGTCTTTAGGAAATACAGGTGGCATCGATTGAGTGGTGTGCACTGGTTGTAGCAGAGAGGCATCAGCATGTTGTTGCAGCAGGTATGGGAGGAAGGACAGGATGGGAATACAGCAGTGATAGGAGGACAGTTATCAGGAACAGGAAAGTTTCAGGTGCCACACAAGCTCCAATGGACCAAGGAAGGTGGGCACTCTGGGGAGTGCCCCAGGTCTAGTTAGAGTTAAGGGAAGGAGCTGAGGCCAATGCAGGTACAGCTCTAAGATGAGCTTTCTGAGCAAATTTTTATTTTATTTTATTTTTTTTTGTCTTTTTGAGACAGGGTCTCGCTATGCAGTTCAGGATGGCCTTGAGCTCACTTTTGTAGCCCAGGCTGGTCTCGAACTTGCACCAATCCTCCTGCCTCAGCCTCCCGAGTGCTGGGATTACAGGCGTGCGCCACCAGGCCCGGCTTCTGAGCAAATTTTTAAAAGCCCGTTTGCCTTTTCTACTTTACCAGAGGACTGTGGGTGATAGGGTATTTGTAAGTGCCAAGTAATACCTACCAGAGAGTGTCATTTACATTTTCAGATGAAGTTAAAGGACTTGGCTCAAGGGTTTTCCAGAAACAAATTTTGTCCGAAGTCCATTTATTTGAATTTAGTCTCAGGGGGCTTTTGGTGACTACAGTCTAGGCTCCAGAACACAGATGTGAAAAATTAATGATGACATAATTAAGTGCTACATGACTGTGCCAAACGACACTGTGGATAGACAATAGACAGGCAATAAAAGTAGGGAATTATGCAGCGCATTGTGTCAGAGTTTCTCCTGCCTTCCTTCCATGGCTGAGTTGGGAACTGCCCCCTGCTGGTAGTGTCTCCCTGCTGTGCCAACCCTCCTCTTCCCAATCCACAGGATGAACTTGAAAGCCCAGGTTCACTTTTCAAAAGGCTGTGTCTGCATCTTGTTGCCCGTCCCTGCAAATCCAGCTGGCATCTAAACCTGTGATCTTAACACTGAAATGGCCAATCACAGTGATGAAGTATGAAAAGCTAAAAGATTTCAGTAAGGCCAGAGGACAGTCTCAGAGATGGCATATGGTGATTGGCAACTGGGTATTTGAAGCTGCCCTCTGAGGAGTCATGGTGTAAGGTTTGACGGTAGGAATGAACATCCAAGTTAAAGTGGAAAAGCCTTTGGAGGTAAAGAAGATCCAGAGTGGTAGATGAGCCATCCACATGGATGTGGAAAGCATGTGGGAAGACCCAGAGTGAAAAGGAGAAGATTGTGAAGGCTGGAGCCCGCTTCCATGGTGGCTAAGACCAAGTGTCCACGTTTGTGAATTGCAGCATTGAGGAAGAAGAGAGCGAAGATGGAGAGAGCCCTTGAAGGGATGGGAACTTCCCAGGATACAGAGGTATGAAATTAACTAATTAGCGTCTCAAGAGGCAAGGAGCAATAAAACAAAGCCCAGGGACAACAGCAGTGGCTTGGGAATCCTAGAAAGCTGAGATTCAAGGAGAAAGGTAACATCTTACCCTGAAGGCTTTCCATTGGCAGTCTCCTCCCTTGCTTGAAACTTTTGTAATTAGTATTTGTGTGAACCTAGCATTGGGCAAATGGAGGTCAGAGATTGTAACACTTCTTTACTAAAGTGATTATGCACCTGCGCACATTCCTTGACCCCAAATAAAAGTGAGATACTTCTGAGGGTCGGGACTCACTTCCAGAGAGAGGTAAGTCTCAGTGAGACCTCTGAGCTAAACTCATCGGGTTTTCTCGTCGTTCCTTTTGGCACCGACACATACGTTGCAACAGCAGGAGAAATGGTTGGAGTGTGGAAATGGGGGTAAAGAGGAACCTGAACCCACTTCCTGGCCCAGAAGAAATTGTACCCTGTGTGGAGAGCTGTCCTGGAGAGAGGGTGTCATACAGAAGGGCGGGCTTGATGCCAGAAGGAAGAAGGCGCTGATGACGTGGAAAACTTGGTTAGATCCAGAGCACAGAGCAAAGCTGGAGGATGCAGAACGTGCTGGTGTGAGGCGAGGACTCTGGGTCCGGGCGATCTGAGCCACGGGGGACGTGCCAAGCCATGATGGAACCTGAGGGTGAGATGCGCACTTGCAGTTCCCCACTGGTTTCCCCTCAAGTTCACCTCAAACACGTCCCTTTCCTCTCCTCCTCCTTGCCCAGCCCCAGTTAGCTTTCGCTTCTCAATCTGGGGCATCCCACTCCTCCAGGGCCCAGATCTGAAAAACAGGAGTCATTCTTCACAGGTTCATCTTTCTCTCGATCCTAGAAGCAGTGAATCGCTCTTCTTGCTTTCACCTCTTAAATATTTACTGAAGGTACCCCTAATTCCTGCTACCATCATTTTCTGTCCAGACCATTGCTTTTCCATCTCGAGCATCTCCAGCACTGTTGTCAGAGTAACCTAACATTGTTACTTTTAAAACCTTGCTGGAAAGAGCCAGGATGCTGGCGTAGGGTGAACAGCATGCACAAGACGCTCAGGGATTCTTCCCAAGATGTGCAGGTTTCTCAGAATTAGAGGTAGAAGGAAAACCCAGGCATGGAAAGGAGCAGCCCAGGAACCTGAAGAGAAGCCTGCCAGAAGATACCCAATTGTCAGGAGTATTTGGAGGAAAAAGCGGTCCTGACACTGCTTATTGCTAAGCACCAGCAAATACTGTATATCTGTAATCTTGGGAAAGAATCCTATGAAGAAAGAAGCCCGGGGAAGCAGTGGCAGCCTGCTGGCTGTGCCCTACACTCAGGCGGGTGCCTTCCATGCCCAGCTGGGCATTGTCATCCCGAGCTCACCTGTCCCAGATCCCTTCCCACTAGAAGACTGAGCCCAGTGACTGCAATGACCATAGGAGCGTGAACTCTCAGATTAGGGCTCCAAGGAAGGCTGGGGCCAGAAATCAACTAAGGGCCAGCAGCTGAGTGGGGACTGAGGAGTCCTGGGGGACAGAGAAAAACAAGGCCTTGGTTCAATAGCCGGGGTGTGCAGCAGCTGGACTGGTGTAGTCCAGGTGTGTGCAGGACTACCTGAGCCGCTGTCCTTGAAGAAGACATTGTTTTCATTTTGGCTGAGCACCAGATCCCCAAAACATTAGATACTATCTCAACAGCATAGTGCAAAGTACTTTCTCTGCGTATGACAGAGGTAAAGGCCGACCCCCACTTAGCTCAGCTCACAGTACTCACCTACTTCCCACACTTCTTAGTCGTTCCTCCTCAAGCCACTCCTCCTCCACTGAATAAAATCTGGTACTGCCCTGGGCCAGCCTCTTTGTTACAGAAAGCCAACTTCATGGCTGGACTTAGAGCCCCTTGGCTCCCCAAGAATTTTAAACACGTTTTGGTGTCTTTACTTTTCACATGGGTTGCACTGGGAGTGGTAGATTGGAATTAACTTGATGGGATGCCAATAACGTATCTTTGGGATTACAAATACTAATTTCTTGGACCAAGATGAGAACCTGGTGGGGACTCCTACACAGGTGGACAGGAGACCCCGCAGCAGTTCCAGAGTGGCACACCTATCTATACCCCAGTGTTGCAAAGTTCTATGTCCACAGGGCATCTGCCCTCTCTCCAAATTGTACAGAGCTTAGCACTCACGAGGGAGCCATCCCACCACCCAGGAAAGATTGCTGAGGCCTATGGGAGCCCTGCACTAGCACTGCTTATAAGAGGCTGAGGGCACAGACCAGGGTGAAGAGCGCTCACCCAAAGTCAGAGGAGGAGGCAGCTCCTCCAGGCTTGCACTGCTCTGCTGCTCTATGCCCCACCCCCACCCCTGAAGGTGGCTGAGCACAGGACAGAGACGAAACATCAGCTCATCATACCCAGTGAAATGGGAGCCCAGTGAAATGTAACAGGGGGAAAATCTTCAGGGGGAACCAGAAGTAGGATTGGTAGTACACTCAGAGAGTAGTCTTTCTTTTTTTTCTCCCTCTCCTTTTTTCCTTCTCTCTCTCTCTCTCTCTCTCTCTCTGTCTGTCTATTGTCTCCCTTCCCTTCTACCTTCCCCTCTCTCCCTGCTCTTCCCTCACATATATGTATATATGCATATGAGGGTAACCTCCACCAAAAATAATGTATGTCAGATCCAAACCAAGCTTTTTTTTTTTTTTTTTTTTTTTTTTTTTTTTTTTTTTTTTTTTTTATTAAATAAGTCTTTAGGGCCCGGCAGGATGGCTCAGTGGTCTAAAGTGCCTGTTTGGGAAAGCTTGGGCAGCTTCAGGGACCGCGGTTCAATCCCCGGCACCACATGCTGCGCCAGCCCTGTCCTCGTGGTGGGCTGAGCCGGCCATGAAAATGAGTGAATAAACAAAGGTTCTAAGCCGGGCGTGGTGGCTCATGCCTGTAATCCCAGCACTTGGGAGGCTGAGGCAGGAGGATTGGTGCGAGTTCGAGACCATCCTGGGCTACAAAAGTGAGCTCAAGGCCAGTCTAACTACATAGCAAGAGCCTGTCTCAAAAAATAAAATAAAATTAAAAAAAAAAACAAAAAAACAAAAAAACAAAGGTTCTGAAACAAGGGGGAAATAAATAAATAAATAAATAAAATAAAAAAATCTTAAAAAAAATAAATAAGTCTTTATTTTGGAATGACTTTAGATGCACAGAAAATTTGCAGACAGTACAAAGGATTTCCATCCACTCTCCACCTGGCCCCTTCCCTCCCTCATAGCTTACAAATTAGCTTTAGTCAAAATCAGTAGACCCTGAGGCAGGAGGATCGGTGAGAGTTCGAGACCAGCCTGGGCTACAAAACTGAGCTCAAGGCCAGCCTGAACAGTACAGTGAGACCCTGTCTCAAAAAGACAAAAACAACAACAACAACAAAAAAAAAAACCAGTAGACCAACACCAGTATTTACTAAAATTTACTAAAATCCAGAACAATTGTCTTACGGTCTGGTCCCCTCTCCTGTATCCAATGCAAGGTATCAATTAGCACTTAAGTCAGTGCACTGTGTCTCTTTTCAGCCTTATTCCCAATGGGTAGAAAAGCTATTGTCCTCGTTCCAAGGAGCAATGAGACCAGGCATACTTTGTCCTGCAGCCTCCACAAACCCCTCTGGGCTCCACAAACCCCTCTGGAATATCCACCTGCCACACCATCACACCAGTGTGGACAATGATGCTCCTACTGGACCCTCCCCCATGTACTTCTCCCTAGATCCAGGGTCTGTGTCTCAGGAACTTAGACTGCACAGGACAGGGTGTGTGCAACATTCAGGTTTCCCCAGGTAGACTTTCATGAAGGACATGCAGTAAATCTGGGCCTCAACTCTGCCTCAAGTTCTCTGTACTTCCTCCTGTCTAGAGGTGGAATTTGATTTACACCCCTTGAATCTGGCAAACTTTACAATTTTCCCTGACCAAAGTAATTTAGAAGTGAGATCGCAGAGGCACCATACCACCCCTGCCAACAGCCAGGCATCTGCCAGACAAGCATGTGACACTACCCTAATCCATCTCAGCTAAACAGACAGATGCCTGTGGCCCCCTGGTGACCTTAGGAAAGGCCAGTAGAGCAGCTCAGATCAGCCCAGCTCAAGCTGCCAACCCAGAAACTGTGGGTAGGGCAGAAACTTGAGTTTGGGTGTGGTTACACGGTAACACTGATAACACAGTTCCTCTTTCCTGGTGAGAAAAATTCCTTTCAAGAAGCAGAGGGCCAGTCCTAGGAAACAGAACATAACTGGTATGCTCAGCCGTGGAATTTGTTTCCTGCTATGCTAGCTCTCTTCAAAGCTAGGGCAGGCCAAAAAGACATAAGTGGAAACATATAGGACAGAGTGAGACAGGTTAGACTTTCTGATGGAAGCTGACATGTCCAGTGAGTTGGCCTTTCCTCTTCCCCCACCCCTTTTTTTTTTTTTTTTTTTTTTGTCTTTTTGAGACAGGGTCTCGCTATGCAGTTCAGGCTGGTCTTGAGCTCACTTTTGTAGCCCAGGCTGGTCTCGAACTCACATCGATCCTCCTGCCTCAGCCTCCTGAGTGCTGGGATTACAGGCGTGTGCCACCACGCCCGGCTCCCACCCCTTTCTTCCCTGGACTCATATATGATTCCTGGACATACTGCAGCCATCATGTAACCACAAGCTAACAAGCAACAGGGGCAAAAGGATTTCAGACATAAGTCCTTTCTCTGTTGAGTTATATGCAATAGCATGTTGGTTATTTGTCTCCCAAATTCAACCTTTCTTTGGTCAAGACTGTCATCTAGGCCTGTGTTTGTTTGCAGCTGAACAGTCCACTTAATAGTATAGCATAAAGACAATGGGAGGTCCTTGTCCTTGGGAATTGCCACATCACCTCCTTGCTCAGAGACAAGGCCCCGATCCCACCCTCACAGAGGCGGGGACAGAGGTGCCCACATTACTTAGCATGAGTCCCAGGCCTGGCAATGAGCACAAAGGTGTCAGACCCCACCCCCATGTGCAGAGAAGGGTGTCCCTGCTGGCTCTTCTGTGTGGCCTGCCTGCTGGAGGCCAGGTGTCTCTTCCTGGATGTGGTAGCAGCAGCTGCCAAGGAAGCTGCTACTGCAGATCTCGTGTAGATGCGCCCAGGTACACCTGGAGGTCGGACAGGGTGGACTGCACCAGCTTGGCTGGGATGGTCTCATGCTGTAGCTGTTGATAGGCTGTGTAGCGGTGGCAGCCCCCGAAGGAGTAGTAGTAATCACCACCCTGGGCCCCTTTGATCCAGAGGACATCAATGGGCGGCACACTGTCTGGGTTCTCCCGGATCGCATCCACCAGGCTCTGCACCTTGGCCGGATCCAGCACCGACGGCAGCGGTTGGATAAGCACGCTCATGGGCACATTGTGTATCGCAGCGATGCAGCCCGAGTGGATGCTGCCACCCTGAGCACTGCTGCTCGCGCCGGGCCCCTCGGGCGATCCCCGGCTGGCGGCCCGACGCCCCACCTGCTCGCAGCCCCATCTAGTTGCAAACCAAGCTTTCTATTAGGTTGTTTCTAATCCTTTTATAGCTTGCCCCAATCTGAAGTTGTGTCTCTCTCCTCTTTCTTTTCCTTTCCCCCAAAGATAACCTCTCAAAACCCCTGTTCCCATTGTATTCCAGATATAAAATACCATCACCAAGGTCTTCTTTCCTTATTTTCATTTATTATTATTGTTTTTTTATTATTTTTTATGTATTTGGTACAGAGTCTGCAAGGTCTCACTACACAGATCACACTTGTAGTGATCCTCCTGTTTTCAGCTTCCCAACTGCTAGGATTACAGGCGTGTACCACCACATTGAGTCTCATTCACCATCTCAGCACACCCTGGGGATGAGGCCAGCAACACCACACCAGGGACTGAGCCCCAGCCATTATGTTCTGCCTAAGCAGGTGCTTTAGTCTGCTGAGCTATCTGGCTGGCTTCTTCCCTTTTTTTAGGGAAAATAGTTTTGCTAAACTATTTTCTCTCTTTTTTTCCCTCACTGCCCTCATCCCCTATATCCCAACAGTACCAATTCATTATCTTTCTGGGTTACAAAATGAAAAAGAAAGTGATAGTGTCCATATCAAGTTTAAATTATCTGACTGATGTGTGTCTGGTTATATACCTGCTTATAGAGCCAAAATTTTTTCTCCCTGCAATGCAGTGGTTGTGTCTGACTGTATTATGTTGAATAGGTTGAAGAGGGAAGACAAACCTCTAAATATAACCACCTCAAGGATATGACAGAGAAAGACAAAATCTAACCAAGAAAATCCATACAGTGGTTTTGGAGTTTTTGAACCCTAACAGACTTATTTTTAAATTTTATTTTATTTTTATTTTTGCAGTGCCAGAGGTTGAACCTAGGGCCTTGCACATGCTATACAAGTGCTCTACCACTAAGCTATACCCGCAGCCCACCCAACTGATCTTTAACAAAAGCAAGACAACAAGATACCACCAAAGCCCTTTAACTCCCTAAAGGTTCCTTAAACAGAGAAAGCCACAGGCAAACAGCTCCAAACCAAATGGCCAAATGTGTGAAGAGAACAAAGAAGAAATAAACAAGTTCATAAGGTATTTAGTGAACTTAAGTAAGATTTAAGTAAACATATGTAGGTTTTAATTAACAAAACAGCCAACAAGCATAGCGAAGACTCAATAAATAATTCCTGCCCAGCAGCAAGATATGATATATGGCCTTTTTGTGAATATGTTAAGTAAGACAATACAAAATATGAATGTAAATCATGGTAAAGAATTAAAATTGAGGTCAGTGAGGACTCAGGACATAAGAGAACCTGAGCTGTAACATCCTATAACTCAGTGGATCCCCAAATTTACTGGTCAAGGAGATTATGGGACCACAGAGGAAAGGGATGAATGAAGTATACTGTGTCTAAGGAGAGTCACCTAGAGAGAAAACATTCTCTCAGGCTTTCACAGAGAACAAACTGGTCAAGCAATGGCCATGACTCATTCCAATGGCTGACACTGACAACAATTCTACAAAATACTGTACATGGTTCCAAAGTTAATCCTGAGGGGATTTGACCTTGGAAGATATAAAAGTTAAATGTTTTGTTATACAGGTCTTGCTTTAATTTGCCCTTACCCATCCAGCAGCAAAGTCTAACTATGAGACATAAAACACAAAGCTAGATTAGTATCAACCGCCTCTAACATTGCCAGTTTCACCGGTAACCCACTGCAGTTTATGGAACATTGGGCTATGTACACCACTACTTCCTCTTAGTTCAAAGAGAAGAAATTTTTTCCTTTACCAATATCGATTAGGAAATTTATCATGTCTACACCTGTGTTCTGTATAACTACTATGAGGACAACAAATGCATTGTGAAAATTATTACAAATGTACTAACGTGTTTTGAACTGTTATATTGTTATTTCTTATTAAAAGTAATAAAATAAAAAAGAATTAGAAATTAATGAAAGAAATCCAGCAGAAAGCCAAGATATGAAAATACAATGGAAAGTAGAGGTAGCAGATCTGCCCATGGGAAGACAGACTATCAGAACTTGAAGACAAGATGATGTGGGAGGTAATGCACTTAGTGATACCCCAAAGAAGACCCTGCACCATGGGAACTGGATCCACCAGCTGGTGAACCTCTTAAACCAATAAAACTCCAAAGCATTATAGAAATAAATGAAAAATTAGAACACAACTGAAAATGTATAAAATATTTATTCACTAAAATTATAGTGGGACATGTTCCAAATCTACAGAAAGAATTCAGTACTCAAGTGCAAAGGCATATAGGTCCCTAAATAGTCACAACCAGAAAGGAACTTTCCTACAACACATCATAATCAAAATTCCAGAAACTCAGCACAAAAGCTATAACAGAAAAATAGCAGGTAACCTAGAAAGGCAAGCCTATCAGTATAATAGTGGATTTCTCAGAACAAACCTTAAAGGCCAGAAAAACTTGAAGGGAAGTTTTCCAGTCCCTAAAGAAAACGATTATTAGCTCAAATTTCTTTTCTTTTTTTTTTTTTTT
>PVJA010046626.1:0-15025 GCA_004027025.1 Myocastor coypus
AAAAAAAATATATATATATATATGCCAGCTCAGCCTGTGGTGCTGGGGATCAAACCTCAGTCCCTGCAGTTGCCTAAGCTTGCCTAAGCAGGCACTTTAGACAGCTGAGCTATCTCGCCAGCCCTGAGCCATTCCCCTTTAAGATATCCTCTTGAAAGAGGTAATACACTACAAGGTGTCAAGCTACAGTGATGCATGTACACCCATGTTTAGAGCAGGAAACAGCCTGCGGAATGGATAAAGGAAATGCATCCACACAACAGGGAGCTCCACAAAGAAGGACAGATATTTAAGGCGCCTGTGGGAGCTGAATGCTACTTGAGATCTGCTATGTGAATTACGTTGGACACACTGGTTAAACATTGCCCAATTTCTCATAGGAGAAACCCAAAATATAAATAAAGAGCAAAATAAAAGATAGATAATAAGAAAAGGAAGACAGACACTTTCCAAAGAGAAGGGGACTAAGAGGTAGAAGATAGAGAAGGTGAGGGAACAAAAAGCACTGAGTTATATCCATGAAGAATATAATTACAATGTACTGCAAACCTGTATAAAAAAAAAATCTAAGCAAACTGCATCCATAACCATAGTAAGATGATACCCTTTGTCACCTGGAAAGTGCATGTTCACACTTTAACTAGTCTCTGCTTTAACGATGCAGGGGCACCATGTGAGCATGGTAACAGGCCCATAGTTCTCTTGTTCCTCCTCTGTTATGGTCTAAGGATGGCAATCCCCATGCTGAGGAACCCTGAGCAAATGAATTAAGCAACAGCAAAAACCTGGCACAGACTGAGGGGTGCGTAGTCTCCCTCATCTCAGGTCATGACAGTCACTAATCTTTGGTTTTCCTGCACCCTTCCCAAGACAGGTGGACTAGTTATGTGCTTCTTGCATTCATCAACCAAAGAATGGATAAACAAAAGTGGTGTGTATACACAACAGTACTGTACATTCATATCTAAAAGGAAAGAACTTCCAACACATGAAACAGAAGAACTCTGAAGACATTATGCTAAATCAAATAAACCAGTCATAGAAAGATAAGTGCACTGTCTAGGAAGCACCTACAGTACCCAAAGTCATGGAGACAGAAATCAGAATGGCTGCCAGCGCTGGGGGCGTGCAGAGCCAGCGTTTGCAAGCAGTTTTAGTACAGCAAGAGGAAAAGGTGGGAGATGGACAATGAGAATGCTTGGACAACAACAGGAACTTAACTCACATGTATACTTAGAAATGATTAATACAGTAAACATTTTTCTCTCTGAAATTCATCAGGCTGTGTTCTGACTCAGATATATGACCTGAGGCCATGTAAACCACCTGTGATATACTACCTACCTCATGTGATACAGTGGCAAAGAAGCCCTGGGCTTCTGTGGGCACTGGGCCCACAGTGCTCAACAGCTATGGATGACAAGACAGTCTCTTGAGAGGCTGCCTGGTAACTGGGGACCTAGAGCCTGAAAGAGTTGGTAGGCAGGTGACACTAATGAAACCCTGGGGAGGTTCATGAACCCTAGGCTCTGAGGTCCCTGAGTGTGCTTTCTGACACTGGGCCTATGGGCTTAACTTTTGCTCTTCTTAAAAATTCCACAATATCTGTCACTCTTCCTATGCCCCTTCACCTTCTTTATGAAAAGCAACTGAGTAGACTTGTGTATCTTCAACGGAGGTATACAGGCTGATGCAGCCTCACGAAGATGCCAGGGCAGGGCAAGAGTTGTTTTTCAGTCCTATCAGACTTGTAAAGCAGACTTCTTTCCTATGCTTAAAAGTTAATACTTACTTTTGAGCAAGGGTTACCAGGAACTTGACACACTGGTAGCAGCGACTGCTGTCCATATGATTACTGTGGTGCATCAAAGCTAGAGGAAGAGAAGAGGACATCTGACACACGTGCTGACTGGACCTGGGCCCGAGTACCGACAACCTTGCTCTCTTCTGAAAAGGCATACTCCGTCAAATGCACCAGAAACAACTAAAATCATGGCATTTCCTGGCTGAACAGGATTCTCCAAAGTCTAATGCACAGAAATGCAACTTTGGTTTTCAGGAGAACTGAAAAGGAGTATTTATTTAGGTACTGGAGATCAAACTCAGGACCTTGCATTTGCCAGGTAGGTGCTTATGTCACTGAGCTATTTCTCTGGCCCCAGGAATTATAAAGCGGCCAAGTATTGAAAGTTTTCCACACTGTTGAGAGGAGACTAGTTGTGCTAGTCTGACAGAAACATGTGACTACCTGTGTTTAATAAACATTTCCTGCTCTGAATTTCAGGAATTTAGAAATAAAGCCTTGCTGGATGTGATGGCACACACATGTAACCACAGAACTCGGGAAGCTGAGGCAGGAGGACCACAGTGAGTATGAGGTCAGCCTGGGCTATATAGTGAGTTCAAAGTCAATATTAACTACCTAGTGAGACCCTGCCTAAAAAAACAAGAGAAGAAGAAGAAGAGGAAGAAGAAAAAAAAAAAAAAAAAAAAAATCCCCAAGCCCCAAGTCCTCGTCCCTGCTGTCAATGAGTTTATAGTTTCTAAGTCCCAGGAAGCCTGGGTTCCGCTCTAACCAGAGCACATGGTTCCAAAGCAAGGGCCTACACAGTTATGCCACATGGCTTCTTGGCTTACATCTCCAGAGCCCTCACTCTCCTTCAAATACAGCCAAATTTCTTAAGGAGGGTGATACATTGCAAAAAGTGCATCCTTAGTTGAACATGTCACCATGGTACAAGAACATCACAAATACAGACAGCTATCACGACCTTAGGCAACACAATCTTAGGCGACACCATTGTATATGTGGCAGCTGCCGAGTGGAAGGAAAGTTCCAGCATCAGAAGGAGGCCTTTAGGTTATAGAAAGCATCACAGCTCCCCTCAACTTTCCTGATCTGGCCAAAGGACCCCAAGCTGTCCCTTACTGCCCAACAGTGGGACAGTATTCAGGCACAAAGCTTCAGGTGTTTAATTCTCCTGACCTGACTTCTAACAGCCTGACTGCTTGTCCAAGCTGGGAGGTAAGGGAATCTGCCTGCCAGGGCAACACACCCACTGCAGGACTTGTGTCTGGCAGGCCAGGCATCCTTACCTAGCAATCCATTTTCTGTCTCAAACACAAACTTGACTCGTTCCACTTGTATGGGATCTTCTATGACCTGTGAGAGGAAAGAATGAAGCTCTGGTAAATGAAGGAAGAAAAACTGGCATTGTAGCTAGTGGAATCTTCTTCACAGTTCCACAGGCACTAGGTGAGTCTATGTAACAGAACTCCATGTTAGGCATGTTCTGGCATTGCCATATATCTCAAACTTAAACTAGGATATATGACTACTAAACATAAGTAAACACCCACTCATTTACTATCTACATCTTCCTGTAGCAGTGTCCATGTGCCTTAGTGTGGACAGCAGAACCCTTCCACACCTGATTTTGGTCTCTTTTCTCTGCTGTCCTTAGTTCCCAGTCTTTTCCCTGGTCATTCCAGTCATGACAAGTTACAGGGTCCCCCAGGACTTCTATGAATCTGATACAGAGACAAGGTTCTGGGCCTAGGTACTTGGCTTAGCTATTGGCTCTGCCTGGGAGAGGTGAGGCAAATCACTCCACTCTTTAAAGTCCTAGTTCCTAATAATATTGTATTTTGTGCTTAATTTAATTTTTTTTTTTTTAATTTACTGGCCCCTATTTTTGCAATTGGAAAACATTTTATATAATCAATTACATGGTTTCATGGCTGCCAATTATTTTTAATAGTTCATACATGATTAACTGTGTCTAAGAGTTGATGAACTGTAACCCTAATTTACTCGTGGGGTCATCTTGGGGCTAAGTACAGTAACATGCACTCGGTGAGATATCTTCCTCTCAGGCCTTCTGTACTCAACTGCCTGTATACCTACCCAGCTCTCTCAAGCTCCCAGGAGGCATTTTTTTTTTTTTTTTTTTTTTTTTTAGTACAGGGTTTACAAGGTCTCACTATGTAGATCAGATTCATAGTGAGTGTCCTGTTTTCAGCCTTTCAAGTGTTGGCATTATAGTAGCATCCCAGGGACAGGACTGCATGACACACCAGGGATTGAACCCTGGCCACCATGCTCTGCCTAAGGAGGCACTTCAATCTGCTGAGCTATCTGGCCAGCTGAAGGAGGCAATTTTACTGCTCATATCTAAGTCAGAAATGCACACAGAACAAGACTGAAGAGAATTTAGAAAGTGCGGGCTAAATAAAACAAAGCAGTAAGAGGCCTAATAACTTTCATTTCTAAACACAAATAACTACTGAGTACCTGTGTATATGAATCAGACATTAATGACTTACCAGGATCTCATGAAGCAGCTGGAATGTGTTCTTTAACTCATGGGGTGGAGCAGTGTCTAGCTGGTTCTGGAATATAGTATTTTTTGAAAGTATAAAATTTCTGTAAATTTTCGGTGGAAGCTACACTACAGCAGTAATCCAGAATACTGGAGCCACACCCTAGCTGTATCACACCTGTGCTGTGTAGCGAAGATGATGCAAATAAGGATGTGGAGGTAAATAATACTTTCAGCCAAAAATAAGTCAGCTTATGAAAGAAAAATCTATTAGCACACACTGGCTGAAGAAAGTAAGGTTTGCAAACTTCACACTTTCCTGGCATATAGCTGCTGTGCCTAACTATACTTCCAAGGTGCCAGATCCTAAGTAAGCACTCCACATGCTGTACCTTACTATACCCTCACACACTGTTCACACAGGGAAACGCCCCAGGCCACAGGCTGTGTGTGGCACAGACAGGAACTCAGCCATCTCTGATGCAGGTATACACCCAACAGCTGATGGCAAAGCCTTTCTGCTCAGAGCCTCAAGACATAACCCACACCATTGGCCAGTTGTTAATACAACCTGTATTACCACTTTAATTCTTGGTGCTAGAAAGAAGGCACAGCAGAATTTCTGTGGTCAGAACCTGCTGTAGACAGTATAAATCCATGTAAAGAATGAAAGGTAACAAAAAAAGGCATGTGTGTGCTCCCCTTTTCAGTAAGCAACATGCTGGGAGCATGGAGCCGCTTTCCGAGGTTCAAAGGCCCACTCTGTCACTGACTACTGGCATGAACCTGAGCAAGTTCCTTACTCTATGCCTCAGTTTCTACAACTATAAGATGGTGATAACTACAGGATCTACATCAGAGAATTGCATGAAAACTGAGTGAGTTAAAATAGGCAACACTGGGCCAGTGAGGCAGCTCAGTGGACTAAAGCACCTGCTTAGGCAAGCGCAGGGACCAAGGTTTGATCCCTGGCACCACATGCTACGCCACACCCTCCCCCTCCAGACAGGCTGAGCTGGCCAGTGTCTGGGTGTGGTGGTGCACACCTGTGATCCCTGTGTGGGGAGGCTGAAAACAGGAGGATCACTATGAATTTGAGCTGCACAGTGAGACCCAGTGACAATAAAATACATTTTTTAAAAAAGAAGGCAATGCTTTGAGAACAGTGTCTGGTATCTGCTAGTAGCAAATGTGAATGAGAATGATCACTTTCTCTCAGTGCCTCATAATTACATACCATTTTAGAAGGCAATTCCTATCTTTGATTCTTAAAACAGTATGTAGAGAATCTGAGAAACTGGAAAAGCATTCTGGACAACAATGGTCACCCACAGCATTATTATTAAATATAAAGAAGTATTCTTACCCAGTTAAAAACTGAACCCTATGTGAATGTGCATTACTAGGAAGAAAAGGATTAAATACATTATAGTTCACAACAGAATGAAACAGTCACATAACTTCTAATGATAATACTTATAAGGTGAAAAAGACAAAACTACGATAAAATCTTGATTATGTGAAAATACATGACTATAAACGGATATAACAAAAAATAATGTTCAAGAATGGGATCATGAGGTCTTTCTTAATTCATTTTAAAAACAGAACATAAAGCATTCTCTCTAGCTCCCCATACAGCAGTATTATAAAGCAGCTGCTCCCTGGAAGCTCAAGGTGTGCCTGCCGCAGGCAGAGCCGAGGCTGTACCTTAATGAAGTGCAGCATGGTGAAGGAGAAGTGCTCGTTGCAGAAGCAGCAGTACACCACCATCTCCATGAGGGCCAGCAGTGAGCCTGTCAGCTCCCGGAGAGCAAACATGACCTGGCAGGGGACAGAGGTGTGAGCACTCCCCCACGCCAAGGCGAACATTGGGCTGTTCTGGCTTAAGTCAGAATTTACTCAGATTCAGTATGAACACTGCCTCCGAGCAGTTTCTAGCCTGAGGACTCTAGAGAGGTTACAGGGTGTGTAGTCTGGCCTTTCACACAGTTCATGATCACAAATGAACTTTTTTTTTTTTCTTTTCCTGGAGTCAATTCCATCAGTTTTCAAAAGCAAACAAAATTGAATGGGGGTTAAAATAATCACAGGTAGCACAGCACTGTTCATGTAATTTAAAAAGCCAGTGTGGCATCCTATTCACAGATTCATATACATGTGTATCAGGTTTTGGAAGGCAGGATTTAGAGGGACTCAGGAGACAGGCCCCGTGAAGGATGGGTTCTACACGCCCACACTCCATGGGTGTAGCCACAGTTGTAGGATATGGAGTCTATGTAGTATACATGTACACTACAACAAGTGTAAGTCTAGGACCGGAATACAAGAGATCAGGAACTAAACCCTCAGATACAGTCTAGAGCAGTGGTTCTCAACCTTTCTAATGCTGTGACCCTGCAATACAGCTCCTCATGTTGCGGTGACCCCAAACCAAAAAATAATTTTGGTGGCTACTTCAAATTACTAATACCAATAAATAACATTTCACCATGGCATAGCATGGGTTTAAATATGTATTTTCTGATAGCTTTAGGCAACCCCTGTGTTTTGGTTGTTCGACCCCCGCCGGGGTCGCAATCCACAAGTTGAGAACCGCCGGTCTAGAGGGTAAGTGGTCCATATTTTGGCTAAAGAGAGGATTAGAAAGAGTCTCTTCAACTTTGCTGACAGATGGCAGGGCTAAGGAAAGCAGTACCCAAAACCAGGGCCTTCCACACTCTGTGAAATTCCTCTACCACTGGGCTACACCCTCTGCCCTAATCATGCCTTTTGGGACAGACATAGGAAAGAATCCTTCTCCTCTTCAAAGTACTCTTCATTAGAATAACATGTAGAATACGGCAAAAGGCATTTTTCCTCAAATAGGAGAAAGTAACACAAGGAAGCAGCTCAGGCATAATAAGCACATACCTCCAGCAGATAAGGCTTCCCTTCTGACAGGAACAGCAAGGCCTCTACCTCCTCATGCAGGGGCAGCAGGGGGCTGGAGGGAGCGATGCTGATGGGTGGCCGTTGTTTAAATGTGCCAGGAGCTTTAGGAAGCCAAAGAAGTCACACAACAAAGCCTGTCTCACTTGGTGATGTTCCAGGAGACAGACCCAGAAGGTCACACACTATGCTGGGTTCCCACATAACGCCTGATCCCCTAGCCTGGTGGGGGAGCCAGGCTGTAGCAAGACATGCCTGCCTCCATCCCTCAAAGGTGTCTCCTCTGCATTGTGCAGCTTTAGTGACTCCCTCAAGATAATCTTACAAAGAGGTCAAAATATAAGCAGTATCAAAAAAAAAAAAAAAAAAAAAAAAAAAAAAAAAAAAAAAAAAAAAAAAAAAAAAAAAAAAAAAAAAAAAAAAAAAAAAAAAAAAAAAAAAAAAAAAAAAAAAAAAAAAAAAAAAAAAAAAAAAAAGGCCTCATGCTTTTACTATAGGCACCGGTAAAGACATTTCTGTTCCTCAAGTGTCCTCGACCAATGGCCAACACCATATAGGCTCAAGCAGATTCAACACATATAGCAAGAGTTACCTCATTTTCTAAAAAAAAAAAAAGGATGCAGAGATTCTGGCTTTATTCTATAAAATCAAGCTCACAAAATTAGGTAGTTTCATTATTTTAATTTTTGTTTTTTTGAGATAAGGTCTCTCTGTGTAGTTCAGATTGGCCCAGAGATCAGTGTGTATCCCAGGCTGGCCTTGAACTCTCAGCAATCCTCTTGCCTCAGCCCCAAGTGCTAGGATTAGAGGTATGTGTTGCCACACCATCAAGTTTTGTTGTTTCAGATGAGTAAGTCAGAGTTCAGGAAGCAAACTCTACCTAAGCAAACTACTCTACCTAAGTGTTTGCCCAGTGCCCCTTTCGAACCAGCAAACACCCTTCTGTCAGGATATCACTCAGAGGATTTTTTCTAGTTTCCAGCCTTTGGCTGCCCTGACCAGAGGACAACTCTAACACAGCCTCTAATCAGCAGCTTCCATTCATACCTGGATGTGTTTCTTATCAGCTGTGAGCCCTTGGGGAAACCACTAAACCCCTATTTCTCACTTTCTTCTTCTACAGAAAGAATCTTTCTCATTGATCTGTAGCAGGGATTAAACAAGTATAAAAGGGCAGCACAGAAAAGACATTGAACACAACTGGTCTGCTGTGTCTCTGCTATTACTGTCATGACCAAGCCTCAGAACATATAAAAACATGGTATGCATAGATTAGGACATTGGAGAACTACAGAGGACAGCTTGCATTTTCGTGACTATGCTGCTAGTGGACTAGTAGGTGACAATACAGGAATGAGTCAAAATCCTTCTTACTAATTTACATCAGAACCTCCTTTTTATGAAACTCTTAACATCTTATCTCAACCCTACCTATTGTACCTCAGGAGTTACCTAGGAAACTCCAGCCCATACCTCCCTTGCTTTTCCCACTACACACTCTATCAGTTATTTAAGTTACTGTGATGAACTCTAAATTAGCCTTTAAATCTAAAATGTTAAAAAAACAAAACAAAACAAAAAAAAACAATAAAAAAAACCCCTCAGATATCCAATACTTAAGAAACAAGTGGTACCCACTCAACTACAGACATCAGTACTCTGTGTAGACACACTTAGCCTCTCTTCCTGCTTCAGACATATGAGGACATAGGGAAGCTCACCAACATTCCTCTGGGAAGAAACATCCGAATGCAAGACAAGCAATGCTACTGTATTGTGGAGATTCCCAAATTCTCGTGCTTGTGCTGAACTCCACCGGCGTATCTGTCACCAGAGAAGACAGAACACACATTAGTGCTGTGCAGGACTGGGATGGAGCGGAATCTGCTGGTTCACAGAACACTGGACCACAGACATTTTAATGCCTGTTGTAGAAGAGATCAACATACTAACAGCTACAGGTTTTAATATACCTCAGAGGATTTCCACTGAAAGTATTAACTCAGATTCTACAACCAAATCAGACAATCTATCCATCCATGGTCATAATTTGGGTCTTAAGTGCACATGACAAGTCAAGCAACTTCCCCGTACCTTGGCTTAACAGGAAAACCCATGAACCTGGAGACTGGGGCCCCCTCTCAGCTCTACACTCTCTGAGGAGTGTGGGACTGTTCTCTATGACTCCACATGTAATGGCCTACGTGTAGCTGCCAGGGCCCAAAGAAACATGAAGAATGTCCCACACATGCAAAATAATACTACTTTTTTGCATGCTGAGTTCCAGTTAATTTAAGTTAAATACTATTGTCAATGGAGTCCCACAAAGAGCTTGCAGTGAAAATGTATCCTCCACATACAACATGCATGTCCAGAGCATGTACTTAGGTCAGACAGGACATTTTTTGAAAAAGCTAGACTAAGAGCAGCAAGTTGAGGAGACAGGAAGCTAAGAGGCATAGGGTGTGAGTCTCTTGAGATGAGGAAAAGCTGCCCATGCAATGTTAGGCACAGCAGGGAAAGGTTCTGGCCTGGAAATCTGCAGTGCTGGGTTCAAATTCCCACTCCACGAACACACTAACTTCAGCAACTTGAACAAATCTCCTAACATCTCTATGCATTAGCTCTTGCCTGAGAACTGGGAAGGAGCTATCTATCTTACTGACCTGTGAGTAAGTCAGAGTTCAGGAAGCAAACTCTACCTAAGCAAACTACTCTACCCAAGTGTTTGCCAAGTGTCCCTTTCGAACCAGCAAATACCCTTCTGTCAGGATATCGCTCAGAGGTTTTTTTCTAGTTTCCAGCCTTTGGCCGCCCTGACCAGAGGACAACTCTAACACAGCCTCTGATCAGCGGCTTCCATTCATACCTGGATGTGTTTCTTATCAGCTGTGAGCCCTTGGGGAAATCACTAAACCCCTGCCACTAGTGCAGGTTAACATTCTACATATCTTAAATCTATAATACAAAAGAAGTATAGTCAAACTCAGTTCATTTCAAATTCATGTGTAAGATTTTTCCCATAAGAAATAATGACAAAGTGATTCTGAGGCCCAA
This sequence comes from Myocastor coypus, assembly GCA_004027025.1. Classification (NCBI taxonomy): domain Eukaryota; kingdom Metazoa; phylum Chordata; class Mammalia; order Rodentia; family Myocastoridae; genus Myocastor; species Myocastor coypus. The sequence continues at coordinate 10,311 of PVJA010046626.1, forward strand.
ATGTTATACTTATAAATTCATTCTTTCAGCACTTTAGTAAATTTTGCAGTGCCTTTTTTTGGTCTTTTTGAGACAGGTTAAAGCTGTCCTTGAACTCACTTTGTAGCCCAGGTTGGCCTCAAACTCATTCTCCTGCCTTGGCCTGAGTGCCAGGGTTATTGGCCTGGCTGTGCAGTGAGTGATCTCTTTAGCTCTGTTGTGACTTTCAGTTTTCCTTTTAGCTTTACTGCTGACGCTAGTGGTTATATTTTATGCAAACAAAGAGAAAGAGTGAGAAAAGCACAATGACAGAGTTTAAATGAGCTAACACAGGACTATATGTTGTGCAGGTGAAAGTGGTACTGAGACCGGAGCGTCAGCCCTTTTGAGTCCGTCCATGGTGTGACTCAGGCTTAGCCTGTACAGGGTTTTGTAAGCAGGATTTTCAGTTTGATTATTGTACAAAGTTATGAACACTGTGCAGAGTTTCTCTGATCTTTGCCAACTGTTTGAGCATCAGAGAGTTCAAGCTTAAAGCTGCTAGACAACTGAGGTATCTATCACTGCATAATGGAGAAGGAAACATCAAAACAGAAGTTTCAAATAGGATGGTCAATTGTGGGTACAGCCAGCCTTCTTATTATGCAGCTTTCCTTGCATCTGATGGAGAACATTATATGTACCTGCAACATCATGGAGTTCATAACCTATAGTTTCTCATCTGAATCCCAACAGCCCAACCTAAAAGCACCTAAGAGAAAGCAGGAAACCCTAACACCTTACTCCTTGAGGAATTTTGAGCCTTTGCCCTCTCCCATTATGACCCATCCTTTCTCTTCCACAAAACACACACGGTGACTGATATCCTAGCCGGTTACTTCCATGGGTTACTACAGCATTAGCTTACAATTCTGTGTAAAAGTTTTGAGTAACTGACCACATAACTTTAAAGCCTAGATACTACTTGTGCATGGACCTTTTTGAAGGTGAAGTGCAACTGCAGGCTGCACTGCTGCAGCCAGGCCTCAGGTATTACCTGGCTGTTCGGCCGACTGGCCCCAAGGAGGAAGCTGATCATGTGTCTCAGTGCCGAGTGCCTCAGGAGCAGGTCCCCAGCCCTGATACCTTGCTGCCACAAAACATGGAGACAAGTTATACTCCTAGCCAAACACTTGTTCCAGAAAAACAGCTACATAAGGACTTATACAAATTCAGCATATTTTAAAAGGTAGCAAATCTATAACACATATATACTTATTGATGCCTGGACTCAAACTCAGTACCTTGCACTTGCCAGGCGAGTGCTGTACCACTGAGCTATGTCCCTGGTCCTAGCAAGTAGTTTTAAAATTTAATTTAAAATCCAAGTGTCCCATTGCTTCACAGTGACTACCAAACACACAGCTATTAATCTGCCTTGCTGTTTTGCTCGTGGTACTGCAGATTGCAGCCAGAGGCCCTCTACCACTGAGCTACACTCCTAGCCTTTTCATTTTCTATTCTGAGACACCAGGCTGGGCTTGAATTTGGGACCCTCCTGTCTCAGCCTCCCAAGTAGCTGGAACTATAGGCAAGCACCAACATGCCCAGCTTAACCTTGTAAACAAACTTCAATTGCTATGCATATTTAATAAATTTGTTTGAATCTAAATTTTTATAAGTACTCTAACTCATTACTTTATATTTTCTAAGATAATAGTCACAAAGCCACATTACACAGAGCATATAATAACTAGTCCATAATTTTTTTCCATGCATAAAATTTCTTTAGATAGTAAATCTGCTCTGTGAGAAAAAAATATTAGAAAAAAAGTTTTACCTTTTGGACAAAGGTGTTGAACAGGAAAAAGTACTGAGCACAGTTTTTGCAATTTTCTGGGACATCTTTATCCAGAAGAGCAAGCAGTACTTCTAGTAACTGATGAAGGCTCTTTAACTGCTCAGAGGAAAAGAAAATTACATAAAGAAAAAGAACATAAAACAATTTTAACAGGATTCCTCTAAAGTAAACCACCATAAAGACAAAAGGAAATTGATCCAACCAGTCTCATATTCATAAAGATTTATGCCTTGGAGAGCAAAAGTAGAATTATCATTTTTACTGTTCAGAGGAAGACTGGCTCTACTAATAAAAAAAAGCCAACTTTTGTTCCCTGTTTCTGGTAACTGTACTGCCTAACAGCCACGTTTCTACAGAGGCAACTCTTCTCTCACAAAGACCCGTGTCCTGGGGAGACAAGCTTCCGCACCCTCCCTGCCCCAAGGCTGCTTCCTCACAAGGTCACGGATGCAAAGAAGAAGAACACAGATACAGGTGCAGGGGCTGGAACCAAGCAGATGAGTGAACAGAGTGACAGCTTGACAGGGTGACACGGTCATACCAACTGAGCTGGGACCTTACTTGGAAGCCTGATGATGTCTCATGCAAAGCTTTGAAAACATTTTCTTTGTTTAGAAACCAGTTTGGTTATGACATTGCTTCTTTTTTCCCCTCTCACTCCAACTGCTCTTTGAAAAGGCCCTCAAATTCATTTGGGAGCTAAATATCAAGACCAGCCCTCCTATTATCATTCTTTCATTCTTCTGAAGATGGTACTCAAGGTCTTCTGAAATATTCCCATCCATCCTGTCACACTAGTTATGAAGTAATGCTTTAATTTTTATAGCCCTTCATTTTCAGTAAGTGAAGTATAAAGTGGGCGGCAAGTGGCATTTCCATTAAGGGGAAAAATAAACATGAAATATAAAAAAATAAAATAAACATACATGAGTTGGGACGAACTCGGGGTGAAACAGAACTTCCTCAGGCAATGCCTCCTTCACCTGCTGTCCGCCTCTTGAGGCTGGCAGGCTGCAATGCCTGACACCACCTGTAGGGGGACTGCACGAGCTCTACTTCTTTTCCTTTGGGCTGACTGATCCAGGGAGGAAGATTAAGATGGTCCTTATGTTAAGGATTCTTGATGCAGCTTGGCAAGCTTCCATGAGGGAATCTCACAGCAATAGTATTCAAACTGAAAAGCAGCTCCCAAAGACCTACTTTAGAATATTCTGTGTTTAGGTAAAGTCTGAAGAACATCTGTGCAATTAAGCTAAAAGACCACTGCCTCACAATAACCCCCAAGTGCTTACTGCCTGGAGTCCAGAGGTCTTTTGACCTCCTGCTCACTTCTAGACTGAGTGAGGCTCCTGAGCTTGTCTAGTCTAACAGTGCACCCTGGGCCCAGTAATGCCACAGGTAGTAAGTACTAGGCACCAAGCACTGAATCTGCACCAGCATCCTCCTCAAGGTCTTATAGCAAAACAAACAGCTGAATCTGAGGCAGCAATTCACAGAATTTGCATATAGTTCAGTGAAACACACTGTTAAGAAGCCAGTTCATTTTTAAAACATTTTTCAAAGTTTTCCATGTAGTGTCAGCTGTTTGAAACAGCAAACTTGGAAAGCAACTGTATTTGCTAGGACTTAACAACAGATTGATATATCCGATTTATACTGTATGCCATTATGTCCAAAAGACTTAAAATCTTTGGGGACCAGGGCTGGCCAGATAGCTCAGTGGACTAAATCACTTGTTTAGGCAGAGTGCAGTGGCCAGGGTTCAATTCCCAGCATGCCGTGCTGGCCCTGACCCCAGGGCGTGCTGAGAAGTCAACTGAGACTAGGTGTGGTGGGACGCAGCTGTAAGCCCAGTGCTTAGGAGGCTGAAAATAGGAGAATCACTGAGTCTGATCTATGTAGTGAGATGCTGTAGACCCTATGCTAAATGCATTTAAAAAACAACTGTGGGGACCAAGGGTAGGAAAAAAATACCACAGTTTAACACATGTATATGTGAGACTGTGGACCAGAAGTAGGATTAGAAAGAAGACAGAATTCAGAGGAACAGAAATGAAGCTTAGGGAATAATAGACCCAGGAGAGAACTGCTTTGGCCAGCTCCTCAGATGCACAGCACTGCCTGGTATGGCTGCCATCTGCATGTTTTGGTGTGGAAACAATGCAGGCGGAATGTGAACACCAGGCAGTGAAGGTGTGTAGTGGTCAGGTCAGAGTTCAGACTCAACTGGCCTCACGCATAGACCTCAATCTTACTTTGAACAGACAACCCTGAACTGACACTCTGCTAGCTAACCTGAAGCACACCAGACCCAGCCTCTTGCCTGCTTGGTTTCTGGACTGGGAGAGGGGTCTGAATGCCTTTTCTTGGGCGTATTTTGGAAAGCAGGTCACAGGGTGTGCCCTGTGTGTGACAGGATGCCTGGACTCTAATATCAGACTCTCTTCAAATTAAGTGTGATCATGAACACCTAGTAAGGGCAGAAATGTAAAAATAAAATGATAAAAATGTGACTGACCTTATCCTGATAAAACAAGGCACTGTCTAAGGTTTTCTCCAGAATGGTGGCCACAGCAACTCGTACTTCTCTCACGCTGCACTCCAACAAGAAAATCCTACAATGAAAGGGAAACAACAGTACTGGTGACCTTGCCCTGCTGGCACAGCTCCCACTTGCCAGTCAAGTGGCACTGTGATGCACTAATGTGAGCCTGTGTCTCCACACAGGGTCTGTCCCTTCACTCAGCCTTGCTAGTTCTGTAGGAGCAAGGTGGACAAGGCACGGCTCATACCCATGAGCTCCACGTGGCAAGTGCGGATCATCTATGTGCATAGACACCACTGAAGACCAGAGGACACGGAGGTCCAGGGTGCACAGAGTTGCAACCCCCCCCCC
>PVJA010046627.1:0-15030 GCA_004027025.1 Myocastor coypus
CAGCCTGGGCTACAAAAGTGAGCTCAAGGCCAGCCTCAACTACATAGCGAGACCCTGTCTCAGAAAGACAAAATAATAATAACAATGATACTACTACTACTACTACTACTAATAATAATAATAAAAAAAAATAAAATCACTGGTATAGTAGTAACAAGTCTATATTTACTTTTAACTAACTATTTATAGTCAAGCAAATCTTGTTGCTTACAGTTCTTTTATAGTTTACAAGAATAGCTATTCCCATTCTAGGTACTTCCCAAAAGAGTTAACCACAACATACCACAGTAAGGTATGCATAGCCACGTTTGTAGCAACACAATACCTAGCAGTTAAACCTTATAAGCATCTTATATGTCCATCGGCAGATGAATGGCCAAAGAAAATGTAGTAGCTATCCACAATGGCATGGTATTCTGCCAGTAAAAAAGAGAATAAGTTTGAGTCACTATTATAGACAACTAAGTTACATATACATAAATATACAGTCAGAAACGGATTGGACCTTTAAGGAAATTAACACAGAAGATACCACAGACAAAAACTGTGGGTTGAAGTAAACCTGAAGCAAGCTAGGTGTTAGGATGGAGACAAAATAGCCTGCTCTTTTAGACTGTCTTGAAAAAAATAGCATTGAAGATTATACTATAATTAGCATCACCTGGTTCATTGAGCCCAGATAGGCATGAGATGCGCAGGTGGGTGACCAGAGAATCTGAAACCATCTCTTTCCAAGAATACCTTTACTCTTTCTACATACCCTTGCTACAAGTCTTCTTTCCCTACTGGGTCATTATTAGCTAAGTAACATAGTTCTAATGCTACAGGGTGATTTTTGTGTGACCCATGTTATACCCACATTTTGATTTATATGTATAAATTACCATTATTATATAGCCCCAGTAGCACCCCAATTTGGAGATCCACTCCTGTTTCCTACATGGTTTGAATAAGCCTTTCCTACTCTAAAACTTTGTGGCTCCCAAAATTATTAATCAATATTTGAGAGACATAAATTCTTCACATCTAATATCTAACAACTTGGGAGACAGTTTTTCCCATCACAATTTGTATAATACATACATCTTGAGAGCATAATTTTAAGTGTCATAAATCAGACATGAAAGGTTTAATACAGCATGCTTGCTCTTACATGAGAAACGCAAAATATAAATAAAGTGAAAAATAAAAGACAGAAAACAGTAAAAACCAGAGGAAAAAGTTATTGCAATTGAGCACAGGATTGCATATAAAATTGTATCTTGATTTAACGTAATTCTCTTATATGTTTCATTAGTCTGTTAGTCTACATGTTGATCTGTATGTATGGTAATTAAATCTATAAGGATTTGCAAAGTAAATAAATGCTAATGCAAAAGAAAATAAATGCTTATAAAAACAAAATTAAAGCCTTCGTGAAATGTTTATTAACCTTATAAAATATTTTATAAATTTTAGCCATTTGTTTTTTATAATTTTATTACTTTTAATAATAAATAACAATGGGATTGTTTCATAACATGTTAATAGGGCAACCATAATTAATAAAATTCACATTGTTGTCTTCATAGTAGTTGTTCAGAGTACAAGATGCAGACATGATAACTTTTCTAAACACTATTGGTACAAATATTTCTTCTTGTTGAACAGAAAGTAGTTATATGCACAGTCCAATAGTCCATAATAGCAGGGGGTTATCAGCAGAAATATCATTGTTACAAAAAATTGACTTAGCCTTTTACAGCTCAGCAGGCACAATGGTTAAGGTCACATTAAATAAGACCTATGTAACAAAACATGGAACTTTTTTTATCTGACAAGGTCAGTCAAATCCCCTCAGGATTTATCTTGAAACCATGTACAGTATTTTGTAGAACTTTTGTCAGTGTCAGACATCAGGATAAATCACAGCCATCGCTTGACCAGTTTGCTCTCTGTGAAAGCCTGAGAGAATGTTTTCTGTCTAGGTGACTCTCCTTAGGCACACTATGGCACACTTTATATCACTGATCCTCTTCCTCCGTGGCCTCGTATTCTGCTTAAACAGAAAATTTGAGGTACCACTGGATTATAGGATGTTATAGCACAGGTTTTCTTCAGTCGAGAGTCCTCACTGATCTTGAAGGGCTAGGGCCAAAATATTGGCTACCCTTGTAGCCTTTCTTTTTCTCTGACTTTTCAGTCTGCAAGCTTAACTCTCCAGAAGAGAAACTTCATGATACCATTAGTCTATAGCATAGGTACTTGAGCTTAACATAACTGTCTTTCTCAATACCAAATGCCTTAGTCTTGGGGTGGAACTGGTATTTTCCATCTGTTATGTATAAACCCATGCAATCAACCAGGCCAGGCACTATGACGCAAGCAGAAGATTTATTGGGGCATCAAGCAGGTTGGCTGTCTAGCAGACCAAGACAGCAGTGAACAAAGGGGTGGGGGACAGGGGACTTTATAAGAACTTTCCGGGAGGGTCACTGTGGGCTAGAGCAGTCAGGTTAACAATCAGATCACAAGTTTCAGGGTGAAGTGGAACAGATAATTTAGGTGGGTATTATTTTATTTACGTCAGAGGGGAGTGAGTTGAGACCAACATAGGTCCAAAGGAAGTGAGCCAATACAGAGTACAATTTGGGATGGGGTTGGGATTGGGGTTGTGTAGGTTACTTAGGAAACTGAGGGAAGGAATGTTTGGGGCAAGATGCCCTAGGAAGCTAAGAAGAAGTGTTTGAGACAAGGTGCCTGGGAAACTTTGAATCCTAACCTATCACTATCAATCACTGCTATTCTAATAATTCCCTATTGAATGTGATAAAAAAAGTTACATATTTTTATACAGAAGCTTAGAAATCTAACCATATGTAAAATTGCAGCAAGTCAATCCTATGGAATTTTTCCTTGTCTCTCATTCTGTTTTATAATCCTTTTTTTTTTTTTTAACACAAACATTTACTTGAGAGTATAGCAATAATTTAAATGACAGTAGAAGCAGTATACTTCTAATAGATCAGACTGACAGGCATTCCAAGCATAGGTTTAGTATTACATATTGCTATCCTCAGTGTCAAAAACATGTTGGAGATTCATAAGCCCATTGTCTAATTCATCCTGTGTATATGTGTATGGTTTTTCCCCTGACAAATTTCCTAACTTTTCTGCTTGCTGTCTTTTCATTGTTTAATCCTCAAGTGCATGATTTCCATTTAGCTATATTATGCCTTTCCATTTTTATTTCTTCTTTGAGTTCTTACACTAGGGAGACTATACAATATTGACACATGTAGGTCTAGTTTATTTCACTTATGCACATATCTTCAGAACGCATCCACTAATATATGAAATCTTCTAGGTTATCATTCTTTATAGCTGTGTAATATTCTATTGTATAAAAACACCACATCTTTTTCAAACACTCTTCAGGGAATAAGCACTTTCGTTGTTTCCAAGGTTTGACTATAACAAATTGCATCTGTTTTTTTTTTTTTTTTAGAATTTTTTATTTTATTTCTTTTTTTTTTTTTCTTGTTTCAGAACCTTTGTTTATTTATTCACTCAATTTTTATGGCCGGCTCAGCCCGCCCCGAGGGCAGGGCTGGCGTAGCATATGGTGCCAGGGATCGAACCATGGTTCCTGAAGCCGCCCAAGCTTTCCCAAGCAGGCACTTTAATTTTTTATTTATTTATTTATTTATTTATTTATTTATTTATTTATTTATTTATTGTTTCAGAACCTTTGTTTGTTTATTCACTCATTTTTATGGCCGACTCAGCCCACCGCGATGGCAGGGCTGGTGCAGCATGTGGTGCCGGGGATCGAACCGCGGTCCCTGAAGCCGTCCAAGCTTTCCCAAGCAGGCGCTTCAGACCACTGAGCCATCCCACCGGGCCTTGCATCTGTTTTTATCATGTATCATTGTATTCTTGACAATATTTTCTCACCAGTCAATTTTATTCAACAATTCAAAAATCATTTGTAATACCTTTCAAATATTTTCTTACATGGAAGTATTATGATTTATTTAACCAAATCTCTGTATATGGATATTTAAGATTTTTTCAGTTTTGTGTACTTTTATAAGCAATGTGAGGACGACTAATTTTATATATATCTTATCCCTTTCTTGATAATTTTCTAGAGATACATTTAGTAGAGAAATTATTGTTAAGCATGTATATATAATAAATTATGCATTTATTGTCACATTGATTTATAGAAAGTTTATACTATAGCTTTGAAAAAGTATGAATGAGTATTTTCCTAAATATCAACAATAGTGAGTATTATAAATTTGTCTTTTAATGTTTGATCTTGGAAAGCTTCATAGAGGTTTTACTTTCTTAGTCATTATTCTTTCTGTCAGAAATCATCATTCTTGTTTTAGTTTATTTTTTATGTCTTACTTTTTCATATATTTATGAGCAAAGTTTTTACTACTTTATTTGCTTTCCTTGTCAATCATCTGTTTCTGTTGTCTGAAGAATTCACTTTTCATTATTTATTAAAAACTTCTAGGGGCTGCAGGGATAGCTCCGTGGCACAAGTACCTGACTGGCAATTGCAAGGTCGTGAGTTTGAACCCCAGTCCTGCAAAAAAATTTTTTTCTTTTATTAAATTCAATATTTTCTGCTTTTAACTGACTAAAGTCTTTGTAAGTGTGTTTACTATGTAGTATTTCAATTTTATGTACTATATTTGTTAATCTGGATGCTGTTTCTCAGAGATTTGTAGTATTTTTTATCATCGTTAACACTTAACTCTCGTCAATTTTATGTCTACTTTTGGGGAAAGTGCCATTATGAACTTAATTTTCTACTCCCCTCTTTCTTGGAACATATCTTCCACTCTAGTTGTTTTTCAGTGCAATTGATCTCCATTATCCATGGAGAAAAATTTCTTCACTATTCAGTAAATAGTCATTGGAATGTTACAGGCTCCCTTTGTATATCATCATTCTTTAGCTTATAGTAATGAGCACTAAATAGTAGGGAAAATTATGTGAAATATGAAAAATTATTATTAGTCTTTTCATATGTGTTGAGGGAGTGACTGGAAAATAGAATTAGTGTTCAAATTTTATCATGAAAGGATATTGGATTTTGTCAAAAAGCTTTTCTCCATCCATTGAGATGATCCATGAGATTTTTGTACTTGATTCCATTTATACAATGAACTATATATATTGATTTAATAATGTTAAACCTTCCTTGAATCCCTACGATGAATCTTACTTCGTCAGAATATGTGATTTTTTAATATTCATTTCTTTGTTTATTTATGTTGAGACAGGGCCTTGTCTGCAGTTTAGGTAGCCTGGCTCTCACTGTGAGACAAAGGCTACGCTTGAAATTGCAGCAAACTTCTTGCCTCAGTCTTCTGAGTGCCCATGTTATAAGTATGCACCGCCATGCCTTATCATTCTGGTATGTTTCATTATGTTAGCTAATATCTTTCTGAGGATTTTTGGATCTTTGTTCATTAGATTTTGTTCTATTCTCTTTTTTCAGTGTGGTCTTTCTTTGAGTTTGGAATCAGGGTAATGCTGGGTTCTAAGAATGATAACAATGAATGAATGAATGAATGAATGAATGAATGATAAGTTTAAAGTTGTGAATGCCAACATCAGAAAACTGGAATGAACCCAAAACAAACAACCTGATCCTCCACATCGCAGTTCTAGGAAACAAGAAGAATCCAGATCTAATGCTAGTATAAGGAAAGAAATCATACAAATCAGAGCAGAAATAAGGGAAATTGAGAAAGCAGTACTCTTTATGTTTCAATTTCATTAAAATCTTTCAGGAACATGTTGAGCATGGTGACACATGCCTGCAATCCAGCACTCGGGAAGCTGATGCAGAATTGCTGCAACTTAAAGACCAGTCTGAGCTGCAAAATGAGTTCAAGGCCAGTCGGAGCTGCATAGCGAGACCTTGTCTCAAAAAGCCAAAAATTAAAAAAAAATGTCTGAGCAGTACTAATGCTAGAACTTCTTTGATAGATTTTTGTAATAAAACAGTGAATTGATCCAGACCTGAGTTTTTAAGTTTTTCTTGCCACTACAATTTCACTGGCTGCTGTCAAATTAGGAAAAATTTTCATGTGTTCTTGGTTCTGTTGCTTAAATTTATAAGTATTGAGGAATCTATAATTTCAACATTCTCAGATTTATTGATGTATGGGCATCTGAAGTAGTTAATAATACTTCCATTATTGTGGCTTAGCAGTGTCTGTTGTGACAATAGTCTTTTGCACGTGTTCTTTCATTTTTTATATAAAATTACATGTATCTTATTTTTTCTTGCAAAGAATTAGCTTTTTTTTTAATTGAGTCCTCGTATTTTTTTGGTCTCAATTTCCTTCATTTCTGTTCTGATTTGTATGATTTCTTTCCTTATAGTAGCATTAGATCTGGATTTTTCTTGTTTCCTAGAACTGTGATGTGGAGGATCAGGTTATTTGTTTTGGGTTCATTCCATTTTTCTGATGTGGGCATTCATAACTTTAAACTTTTCATTTATTTATTTATTCATTCATTTATTCATCTATCATATTTTAAGTGAGGATCTACAGGGTCTCATTACACATATTGGACTCGTAGTGACCCAATTGTTTTCAGCCTCCCAAGTACTGGGTTTACAAGTGTGCAGCACCATGCTCAGTCTCAATTGCTGTATGAGCACGCCCCAGCGGTGGGTCCAGCATAGTGTGCCAGGAATTGAACCTCAGTTGCAACCTTCCCTCTTTGTGTCCCATAAGATCCAGTATGCTGTACTAGCATTTTCATTTGTTTCAGAAAGCTAATTTTTTCCTGATTTCTACAGTGACATATTGACTACTCAAGAATACACTGTTAAATTTTAATGTGTTTGTTGAATATATGCAGTTTTTTTGGTCATTGATTCCTAGTTTCATTGTGCTATGATATAATAATATGCATAGAATGACTTCAAAACTTTTGCATTTACTTAAGCATATTTTATGGCTAATAAATTTTATGTTGTCCTTATTTAAAGCAATACTTTGTGATAGCTATTCAATCTGTTTAAAGTTTTGGATCACCTCTGACATTCCTTGATAATTTTATCTAGTTTATCTATTAGTAATAACAGTATACTGACATCCCTCACTATACTTACGTTGACATTTATCTGAGCTTTCAAGACAAGCATAGTTTTTATTCTATGAAGTTTTATGAGTCAATGTTTGGTTCACATGGGTTTTTTTGTTATTTCTTTCTGCTGAATTCTTTCTTTAACAAATACATAATCACTTTCTTCAGCTCTTCTGATTAGTTTTGGCTTGAAGGCATCTTTGTAAGTATGATAGCTACTTTTCAACATTTTCACTGCATGGAATGCTGTTTTCAACACTTCATTTTCAGTTTATTATTATATTTTGAAAAAAATATATTTCTTATGTGTAGTAGATTGCTAACTGATCGTCAGTTTATTACACCCAGCTGAATTAAACTACTGTGGTTCTGCATGTTGGAGGCCCACCTGAGCGCTGATGTCAGCAACATAAAGGCAGAATAAGAGAAGCTGACAAAATGCTGTCCGGGATGCTGTTTGGAGAAAGAAGCTGTCAGAGAAGTTGGAAGCTGCTAGTTCTCTTGGGCTGCTTCGCTGGAGGAACTTGTCAGGCTGGCTTTCCCGACGAACTTTGGGGAAGCTTGGGAACTCATCTTGACTATCGCTTCTTCTCTCCAGATGGAAAGATGGTGCACTGTTTAGCCTCATGGTGAAGCTTGGTGCATTGACTTTCCTGATGGGAACTTGGCTTTCCTCATCCCTGCAGGAGCTCAGCCCTCACAGTTGCTGAGGATGGCTCTGGTACTTTAAATCAGAACTCAAAAACACATCCAAAAAAGAGGACTTCTAGAATTACTTCATAAAATGGCAAGAACAGTGAGATAAGTATGTTTCAAACAAGGGACATTGTTTTAAAGGACATTAAGGCAGTTTTTTTTTCAGGATAGGGTTTGAACTCACAACCTTGCACTTGCCATGCAGGCATTTGTGCAATAGAGCTATCTCCCCAGCCTCAAGGCAATTTGTATTTTACCATAATCAATATTTCGTATTTAAACACTGTAGATAGAGATAGATAGATAGATAGATAGATAGATAGATAGATAGATAGATAGATAAACAGACAGACAGACAGACAGATGCATGTTCTTGAACTTAGGGAGTGCTGACATGCTTCCACACCTCCACAGGCTATTTTATTTTATTTCGTTAACTACTGAGTTGCTTGAGAATGACCATAGGGAGACATAAGCTACATCCCAGCACCTGATCTCTGTGTTAAAATATTGAGAAAGAAGCTAGGATACCCAGAGTAGCCTTAATCTTATAATCATCTGTCTCATCCTTTCAAGTAGCTGGTATTCCTGGCACATACCTCTATATCCAGCTCATTTTTGTGTTGCTCCCTTAAATTTTACAAGATTTTGAAATAAATATTTTCACAGATTGTCATGAAAATTGAAGCTTTTATTCTTGTCCAAATGTACTTTCTCTTACTTTACAACATTAAGGGTATCAAGAGTGATTTTTAGCAAGCCAATATAGCTGGATCTCAAAATAAGTAAATATGTTCCTCATTTCATATAATTGTTTAGTGAAATAATGCACATATTCTAACAACGTTGACACAGTTTCAAATCTGGGTGAGTTCTGGGTGATTTTTAACTGAATGTGCTGTCATCAGAACCAGTAAGTCACACGCACATACACACGCACACACGTACACACGGACACACACACACTTTGCTGTACTTGTAATTGCATCTCAATTTAGCCCGTATGTTGACCAGTAATATGAAATTTAGCTTTTAATTTCTTTTTATAAACCTTCCATATAGAGCTAATTTATACTTTCATATCTTTCATTACTATTTAGGCCTATCTTCTATCCTTTCCAGTCTAGAGCACTGCTTCCCAGATAAGTGTTTTCATCATAACAGCATGAAATGCTATTTGCCAAGACACAGGATTTAATGCAAATCACAAATATAAATTTTTAATGCTGAGAATTTTATTTTTTTATGCTAATAGTGTTTTACATAATGTAATAAATAAGACTATTCATCAAGCAGTTCATTAGAGAGCAGTATGGATTTTGTTGTTGGGGCACTAGCTAACAAATGGCAAAGAGAGCTTGCATCAAGGGAGTAATTTTCATATTAGTGTCATAAATTGTAGATCTTTATGTTTCATTTGAAATAGGCATGAACATTCCAACAAAATACCCAAAGTACTGATTTTTTTTTTTTTTTACAGAGGACCTACTTAGAAATGTATTTCTATTTCCCTTCTCCTTCTTTTTCTCCCTCTCCCTCTCCCTTTCCCTTTCTTCTCATTCTCACTCTTTCTTCTTTCCCCTTTCCTTCTTTCTTGGTGTACTCAAGCTACAGTAGGTTCATTACGTGCTTGCCTGGTAATCAAAGTAATAATACCATAAATTTTTTTATCAAAGTATATGAAGAAAATAAAAAATAGCACACTCTTTTGGGTTGTAAGAAGAGAGAAGTCATAGAAGGATTTCAATGACCCAAGAGGGTACAATTTCAGAGAATAAATTGCTGATGTGACCATGAGACTAACTCCTCTTAGATGCTGTCAGTAGTGTAAATCAGAATTTGAAATGCTCAGCCAAATATGCTTAAATTGTACATGATCTAGACTGACAATTTATTCCTGTGGAGGTTCACTTGTTCTGTAAGATCATAGAAAGAAGAAGCTTCAAAGAAGTGGTCTTTAATGATTTCAGACTTATTGCAACCTTATGTCCGAAGGTGGAACATTAAGTTTCTAGCAAGACTCATTATGTGTAGAAGGTATGTAGATAAAAGTACTGAAGAAGCTGTGGGGGAAAAGGAATAATTCTACACTGTCGGGTAGAATACAAACGACTACAATCGCTATAAAATTCAGTGTGAAGCTTCCTCAAAAAATGAAACTGGGATGGCCAGATAGCTCAGCAGATTAAAGCACCTGCTTAGCCAGACACAAGGCCTGGGGTTCAATCGCTGCCCTGTTGTGCTGGCCTCAACTCCGGAACATGCTGAGATGGCAACTGAGACTGGACATGGTAACACAAGACTGTACTACCACACTTATGAGGCAGAAAAGAACAAGATCAGTACTATGAGTCTTATCTGTGTAGCAAGACCCTATAGACCCTGTACTAAATATATTTTTAAAAAGTGAAACTAGAGGGACTGGGAAGATAGCTCCATGGCACAAGTGCTTGCCTGGCAAGTGAAACGTTGTGAGTTTGAACCCCAGTCCCCCCAAAAAAAGAGAAGCTAGAAATTTCACTTGATCCAGTTATGCCTTTTGCAGCGTCTTCAACAAAGTCAACCTATTATGGTTATGCATGTATACTCATGTTTGGAGAAACACAATTCACAACAATAATCAAGCAGGGCATGGTGGCTCACGCCTGTAATCCCAACACTCGGGAGGCTGAGGCAGGAGGATTGGTGCAAGTTCGAGACCAGCCTGGGCTACAAAAGTGAGCTCAAGGCCAGCCTGAACTGCATAGTGAGACCCTGTCTCAAAAAAGACAAAAACAAAAAACAAACAAAAAAACAATAATCATCAAAGCACCTTACATGTCCATAAACAATGGCTAAGGAAAAGTTGCTATTTACATGAAATGGAATATTACTCTGCCATAAAAAGTACATGAGTCATTTGTAGGAAAATAGAACTTTGAGATCATAGTAAGCAAAATAAATGAGATGTAGAAACATAAGTATTGGATAGAGTCTCTTACATGAGAAACACAAAACACAAATAAAGAACAAAATAAAATAAATAATAAAAGGAAGGTAGGTAGAACTTTCTCAAATGGGAAACAGATGAAAAAATGGAGGGAGATGGGAGAGAAGGGAGACCAAAGAGTTGAAATAAATGAATTAAGGTGCATTATATAATACAGCCACTGCACACAAGAAATGAAAACATTATTTACTACATATATATAATAATAAATAAAAATAATTGGCAGTATGTTTGAAAGTTTTCTTGGTCCCATACATGATCTATTATCCAGTATTTAAAATCAAGGCAAAGATTCAACTTCAGTTAAAATATTGGGGATGTAGTCAGAAGTCGAAAACCAGTTTGGAGGGCTGAAGAGAGCTCAGTAGAATAAGTGCTTCCCTGGCAAGCGCAGGTTCCTGAGTTCAATCCCCAGTACCACAAAAAACAAACAAACAGAAAAAGAGAATCAGTTTGGCACTTTGATTGAGTACATATAGCTTTTTGTTTTGCTTTATTTTATTCAATTCTGGGTTTTTCTACTGCTGGCAATGGAATCCTGAGCTTTCATGTACTCTATCATGGAACTTTACCCTCAGTCCCAGAGAAATATTTTAAAAGAGAACTTAAAAGATTCTAGATGTTTGATTAGCAGTAGAAAGAACTCAAAATCTTGCTTAGTGGCAGAGATAGTTCTCATTATGTGCAGTCATCTTAGTTAGAGGTGGCTCTAGTTACAACAATTAGAAGCTGTAAATGTCTGCAGATGAACTTTCCTAATAGAGGGTGATAGGAAATGAGTTTTTAGAGATTAAAAAGCCTACATCTTTTGAACTTGTGTATAGTAACAACTCTATAGCCATTTCTAGTCATTAGTACATAGATATATAATTGAAGTATATCTAGGTTTACATGGCATATTACATGATATTAAAATAAAATAGTATTTCCTCTACATTGCTTCTCTGGAAGCCTGACTAGAAATCAAATTGAATAATGGATAGTTTGCTTTGGAGACTCTTTCATTTTACAATTCTGTTTCTAGATGCTCAGGGCCTATCAAAACACATCCTAACTGCAGATGAGATTGGGCACATTCAGAGTGGTATGGCTATAGCCAATTTACAGAATGGATGTACATCAAGATTTTATTCCCCAAGCCAACATAATATATAATACTATCAGACAAATTAGTTAATGTATCAAGTCAATCATCTGGTCTCCCTAAGCATCATTTCTTGTGCTGATCTTCTTTCCCAGTTCCCTACTGTCCCTCTCTGTACTAGACCAAAGTAGATATCATTTTTAGAGTTTTTCTTTATTTTCATACGAACTGATCTTCACTAATATTTTAAGACAATTGTTCTCTTGACAGTGACGTTAATTAACAAGGAAATTAAGCCTTAAAGTTTTGGCTACTAGTATGTTTACCTTCAGATTTACAAGAACACCAAATCTAGTCTTAACAAAACTCATATAAGTTGATGTTAATGGTCCAGGACTTTTCAGGAAGATATACTTAATACTCAAAGTAAGAGAAATTTAGGAGCTATTCAAAGTGCTACTTGTAGGCAGCTGCTTATTCTGAATGGTTGGAACTGACAGATTTGAATAGAACTCAAAAACATCAAAAAATGTTTCTGCTTGACTTTGTATTTTGCATATAAATATGGGAAATTGGAGATGCAAAAAGTGAATAGCTTATTACAGTTCTATAAATAATAATGGCATTAGCTTCTCAATGGAAAAAACAAATTTCTTCCTCTTTGGCATTTATGAAAAATGAATGACTCCTATGTATGCTGATATATTTTTGTAGTTTACCTTTTGCCATCCACTCATTGCTAATTGGACTATTGTCACTAATGCTGCTATCAGAGGGTGATTCATTATTATGCTCCAATATTGGGAATGAAGTCAAAAGAAAAAATAATGATAATAACACTCTAATTAGGGTAGAGCTTTTAAATTTTTCAATACTTCTTCTTATCTATAACTGTATTCTCTTCAAAACAGCTCTGCCACTTTGGGAAACTGGGTATGACCCAAACTTTATTGATGGGAAAATTAAAGGACAGAAGCTGTGACTTGTGCATAGGCACACAACTAATTAGTGGCAGAGCTGAAATGACTGCTTCTTATTTTGCTATTATATATCATGCTGTTTCTCCTGCAAACTGGTAAAACCAGAGTAAAAGTAATGAAATAAATCTACTGACATTTATCTATTCCTTCTTTAAAATAATATCATTCATCATAATAATAATAGTTAGGGGGCAGGGGAAATAGCTCAGGAGCACAAGTGCCTGCCTGGCAAGTACAAGACCCTGAGTTCAATCTCCAGTTCCACAAATAATAGTAGTAGTAGTAGTATCACTAATTAGCATTTTTAGACTACCACCATTTATCCAGTATTATGAATATATTAATCACCTACTCTTTTCCAACATGGCTCACACATTCTGGCTAACTAGTGATCAGAAAGAATTCAGAAGCTTTTCTTAATAGCCTTGTTTATTTTCATAGTGTAACTAGTAATAGGAAGAACAGGACAATTATCCAAAATTTAGATAGCTGGATGTTCTTTTAAAATAGTTCTGTCAAAACAAAGTTGCCACTTGCACTTATTATCCTGAAAAAAGAAGTTAACATTATAGAGTCTTACACAGTGGAGTGTTTTACTTTAAACAAATTTCAGTATATACATTACTGAATAAATATGAGTGCAGATTAAGGCAACATCACTGTATGTGAAGGCAATTAACATGTGAAGTGTTTTACATTGGAATCAGCAAAACCAAAATGACTATCACTTGAAATATTATTAAATAATCTGTCCTGGAGAGTTTAGAATTAGAATGGAAAATACTAAATATATCTTTTTGGTGCTCGGAGGCATAGATTGCAGGCTAGAAAGCTAATGTTGCTCCCATGGCCTTACAAGAACTAGGCAGTACATAAGAATCAGGAAATCCCAGCAACCTTTGCTTCTCTGTGCTGAGCTCACAATGTAGAACTCCACTGATTCTGTATTCCTTTTGTTTTCCACTCCACTAAAGTCTGTTACCTTATCTGGGTATTACAGTGGCTACTCTTGTTGCAGAAATGTCGTTGTGTCTGTCAAGGAGGCAATCTCTCCTGCAAGGTATTAGTATGTGTAGCAAAGAGTGCAAAGTAACCTGAATCACATGCAATTATAAATGTTTTTATGCTTAAACATATTGTTTACACCTGACAGAATTTTATCAACAACTTGTTTTCCATGTAGCATACCACTTGATGGTAAGCTTTAGCAGTAAGAAATATATAGTCTCCAGAAGGCTATGAAAAGGTCCTTTCAGTGCCAAACAAAGCAACCAAACACACATGCACAGCACATGCACAGATATACATACACACACACACACACACACACACACACACACACACACTACATATGCACACAAAAACTAATGGCTGTAGAACTTTTGAAAAGCACTATTTTTACAGGCAGGCCCTCTATGGAAGCACCACCTACTTTCTTTTATGTAAACTAAGTTTTTGCCATATTGAGAACTGAAAGCCTAGGACTTTGTGAACACCAATGCTAGTCATGTGTTCTGCACCAGAGCTGCAAACTCAGCTCTTATTTTATGTTTATTAAAATCCTGTGATTTTTATTTTTTACTATCTCCATTTTTAATGAGGAAACTAATACTTAGGGAGATTAGATAATTTTCCCAAGATTTCAAAACTGCAAGTGATGAAAACTGAGAATTTTTAAAAATTTATCCTTGTCTCATTTTCTCTTTAACTGCCATTGTTTGTTTTCTTCTAAAACAAACATTTGCTTGAGAGAGAGCAGTAATAATTAAAATCACATTGGAAGCCTACCTCTAGAAGACTAGAATGACAAGCATTCCAAGCATGAGTTTATTCTTACACATTGCTACTCTGAGTGTCAAACACCGTGGAGATTCATCAGACCATTGTCTAATTCATCCTGTGTATATAAATGTATGGTTTTTACCCTGCTAAGTTCCCTAATTTTTCTGCTTGCTATCTCTTCATTGTTTAATTCCTTTCTTGATTTCCATTGAGCTGTGTTATGCCTTTCCTTTTTTATTTCTTCTTTTGTGTTCTTACGCTAGGGAGACTATATGATATTTCACATGTAGCTTTGGTTTATTTCACTTATGAGTATATGTTCAAGATATATCCACTTATATAGGAACTCTTCTAGTTCACTATTCTTTTTTTTTTTTTTTTTTTTTTTT
>PVJA010046628.1:0-15029 GCA_004027025.1 Myocastor coypus
GTTTTTTTTTTTTTTTTTTTTTTTTTTTTTTTTTTTTTTTTTTTTTTTTTTTTTTTTTTTTGAGACAGGGTCTTGCTATGCATTTCAGGCTGGCCTTGAGCTCCCTTTTGTAGCCCAGACTGGTCTCGAACTTGCACCGATCCTCCTGCCTCAGCCTCCCGAGTGCTGGGATTACAGGCGTGCACCACTGTGCCCGGCTCCTGCTGATGTTAAACAACACTCCCTGAGCAAGGCAAGGAAGATGATGGCAAGAAGAAAATGAAAGAATAAGGAATGATTGATTAAAGGAGAAATGGAAGAAGTTACTCCAATGAGAAAGTAAGAGAATAGGACAGGCTGGGCCAAGGGGGCGGGGCTTGGCCCTGCAGGGCCTGTATGCTGCCCACCCACCAGGCCACCTGGGTCAGCCCCTCAGGC
Source organism: Myocastor coypus (assembly GCA_004027025.1). Classification (NCBI taxonomy): domain Eukaryota; kingdom Metazoa; phylum Chordata; class Mammalia; order Rodentia; family Myocastoridae; genus Myocastor; species Myocastor coypus. The sequence continues at coordinate 418 of PVJA010046628.1, forward strand.
CGCCACAAGCGGTCTGCAGCACTCAGGAGGACTCTTCTTCAGTTCCTCCTTTTGGCTGTAAACCAATGAAAAAATGTTGGCTGAGACACCCCTGGCTCGGTGTGGGTGGAAGAAATCTCTTCATCAATCTTCAAGCTTTGTCACTGCTAGGGATGGTCATCCATATCAGAGCCATCTGGACATTTAAGCTCTGTCTCTCTCTCTCTCTTTTTTCCAAATGCCTTTGCCAAGAAGATCATTTAGTTCATTTATTACATTTAGTGGCCAGGAAGTAGGACATAGAAAGAAATTTACTGTTGGCATCTGTTCCGACCTTTTTTCCATAAAATTCAAATGTGCTTGTGGGATTATTAGGTCCCTTGAGCAACTTACCATTCATTCATTCATTCTTCTTCTTTTTTTTTTTTTTTTCCAACTTTCAACTCCCCTCCCTTTTAGGAGCGTGGATGAGTTGGTGTTCAGGATTATGAAGAGGTCTCACATGGGTGAATAAAAGGGTTAGATTGAAGACTTAAGTCTCACAACCACCTCTTAGAAAGAAGGAACTAAAACTTGGTAGATGTCCTTTCTAGCCTGGAGCGCACAGCCAGGGGGCAGCAGAGTCGGCCTCTGACCTTGTGGGCAGGCTGACTTCTCTCTGACTGGGTCCTGCTGAGTCATAGGCTGCCCTCCCACCCCGCAGGTGATGCGTTCCCTCCTCTGCTCCTCGCATTGCTTCGGAAGCAGAGAATTTCAGCCAGGAGACTGTGCGCCTTGGTTGCCTTCCTCTTAATAAATGTTTTATTGATTCTAAATGAGCTGTCACTATGCTTTGGATTAAGAATGACAAGCAGCTCCATAGGCAGACTGTACAGTGACAGCCCTATGACCCAAGCGGCTAGTCTGATAGCAGCTGAGGAGGAAGAACACTCAATTAGGGCAGTGGGGGTGCGTCAGTGAGTCTGGGTGCAGGCTGGTGCTCCAACCTAGTCACTCTTCCCGGATCGGCAAGCCAGACTTTGTTCCATCTCCCTTTCAATGTATTTAGCACAGGGTCTGCAGGGTCTCACTATGCAGCCTGGACTCCTAGGGATCTTCCTGTTTTCAGTCTCCCTACTGCTGGATGACAGGCCTGCACCACCACTCCCGGACTCAGTCTCTGGCTCAGCTCAGCACAGCACACACGAGGGCGGAGCCAACCTGGCAGGCCCCACCAGGGATCGAACCACAGTCCCTGCACTTGCCTAAGCAGGCACTTGGTCTGCTGAGCTATCTCGCCAGTACACCTTTGTAAAGTTTTTAAATGAAATTTGTTTAAGACAAAGCTCCTTATTGAAATGCAGTAAGTAAAAGCTCCCCTTATGGGAGGTACGGATGATAAAGCATGAACTCCTAGCACCTGTGGGAATCCGTCACTGAGGCTCAGGTCTGCAAGCACATAATATATATTTTTTTCTCATGATGATCTGGAGGTCACTTTATTGAATTAAATTTCTGGGACTCACTAAGAATTGCACCTTGTGTGTATAGGAATGGTCCTGACATTCCACAAGGGAGAAGGCGACTCATGTGGCCACCTGTGGGAGGCACCACAGCACCCTGCTCTCCCTGTCTTGGGATTCTGTACAGTGGCTCATTTATAAGTCACGAGGCCCAGCCAAACTACTTAGCTAGGGCTGGCCGGACAGCTCAGTGGTCTCAAGTGCCTGCTTAGGCCGACTTCAGCGGCCGGGACGTGATCCCCTGCATGCCTTGCTAGCCCTGCCCCCAGGACACTCTGAGATGGCTGCGATTGATACTGGGTATGGTAGCATGAATCCCAATGCTTGGGAGCCTGAAAACAAGGTACTCTCCTGCTGTGTTTTAGGAGCATGGGTTGTGTGCAGGCTTGTGAAGAGGCCCTGTGTGCTGAACTACAGGGCCAGGCTCAGTGAGCAGGCAGCAGGCTGGACAGCAGTCCCTGCACCGGGAACTCCTGGGCAATCACACAGAGCACACCACCTAGTGCCCAGCACCCTTTAATCTTGGGAACTGTTAAACAGGGTGCTATTTGCTCCATGCCCATCAATACCAGAAGAAGTGGGTGGCGCTAACAGGATCCAGCAAAAGCCTGATGAGGATTTGCTGTCCTCATCAGCAAAGGAACATGGTGGCCTCACCCACTGGCTTTTGCTTTGTGAGAAGATAGGGCCAGTGGGTTCAGCACTGGAAGGCTGTTTCAGGAATAAGGTGAGGGAGAAGAAAGCTGCAGTAATTCAAGTGGCCAGGTCGGGAGAATATCACCCAGCAGTCACATGCCCTAATGTTCCAATCCAGCTGGGAGAAGCCAACGTGCATGAAAGAATTCCAGCTCTCTCCAGACTCAGAAGACCTGGACTCGTGGGCACACTTATCCTGAGATCATGGGCCAGACCTATACCTTCCTGTTTTCTTATTTATAAATTTGATTTATGGGCCGGGGAGTGTAGCTCTATGTTGAAATGCTTGCCTGGCACGCCCAAGGTCCTGGACTCAAGCCTTCATGCTCCCCACTCCCCACAACCCCGCTGCCTCCAGTTACAATTACTTGTTTTCTAGGGCTTTGCAGATCAGATTAGTTCATGCAAAAGTGAATTCTGTATGGAAGTAGTCTTTTCTTCCCGTGAGGCACCGCGTAAATTCGTGTTAGGTTTGTGGAGGCAAGAAAGCTCCAAATGCAACAGCTGTAGTTTTCTGTGTGAACTGGGCCCCAGGAGTATCAAGCACTCTTGCGCGGCACCTGGCGGCCATACATGGAACTGCAAGCTCGAGGCGTGGGTTGCCTGTTTAGCAGGCTGCTGGACTGTCGCCCCTGGAGCGGTGGTCCGCAGCATTCTCTGCCATTGCTCAGTAGAGACTATCTTTGCATTTCTTGTTCTGGCGAAAAGTTTCATACTTGTTGAAACCTAAAACTCACTGGTTATGTCCAACACCTAAATTTCCTGTGATTTTCCCAAGACGAGATTACAGGATACCTCACCTGACGTGTGGGAACTCCTTCTCCGCTCTGCCCTTCACTTCCATCCACATGAGAGCTCACCGGGCGGAGTCATGCTCACAAACCCCTGTAGAACATTCAGGGGCCCAATTATAGAGACAGTGAATGAATAGCTGTTCTAAAGACAGGAACTGATCCCAGCACTTGGGAGGCTGAGACAGGAGGGTTGGTGTGAGTTCAGGACCAGACTGGGCTACAAAAATGTGCTCAAGGCCAGCCTGAACTGCATAGCGAGACCTCGCCTCAAAAAGAAAAACAAAAACAAACAAACAAACATTGTCTTTGATGGGCTGGAGAGATAGCTCCGTGGCACAAGTGCCTGCCTGGCAAGTGCAAGGTCGTGAGTTTGAACCCCAGTCCCACCAAAAAATAAATAAGCAAATAAATAATAAAATAAATAAAGATAGGAACTGTGAGCAGGCAGCAGGCATCTGTGACTTTATCTTCTTTTGTGGAGCTCTTCTAAAACATCTGACAGGACACAGGCCCACGGGGGCACTAAATAAATCGGGAGAACAGGGTTGCCTGCAGAACACTGACGATTTGGAATTCCAGAAAGCTTTAAGTTTGGTCCTTTTCTTAATGGACACTCGCTTTGTTTTTTGTAGATTTATACGACATACTGTCATTTGTGATCAGATGTAGTCAAGTTCTCCTTGGCCTTTGATCTCCTAGATCTGGCGGATGGGCTGGTGAAGCTGTTCAGTGTTTAGAGACGGACAGATTCGGTGCTGAGACACGGAGCTGGTACTCTCTTGTGAGAGAGCTCTAACTCGCGGGAAGCGAACTAGGATGAGAGATATTGGTTTACCATTCCAGATTGGAAAGGAAAAATAGGAACCCTTCTTCTTAGCTCTCAAGATACTGCCAACGCAGGAGTGCTGCAGTCGGAACCTGCACAAGGTCTTCAGGCCCGTGTGGGGCAGCGAGGGCGGACTGACGTTTCTGCAGTGGTCTGGATGTGAATGACAAGGACGGAAGAGCAAGACCTGAAGTCAGACGGAGACCGGCAAATAGCCTTGTGAATAAGCGACTCGATCCAGTTGGTGATCTGCACGCTCACCTCTCGCCTACATTTCAGTTTTCTCTTTTCTTCGTAGTTCATTGTACGGGTGTTTTCCAGCGCATCAAGCGGCACCAGAAAGAGCCCTACTGCGATCTGGAGGCTGCACAGCAGCTTCCGGGACAGCAGGGCCCCCCCCAATCCCCACCTGCTCTGGTCTCTCCAGTTCCACGAAGGGCAAGGTCTCTGCAAGACACAGCGCTTTCTCCACCAGCAGCGCAGCCTAGAGACCTCTGTGTGGTCATGGAGGCTTCAGATACTTGGTGACCAAATTGCTTCACATGGGTTTCCAGATGAGTAATTCTCAAGCAGGGACAATTCTCAAGAGGACATGTGGCAGCGTTTGGAGAAAGTTTTATATAATCAAGGGCATTCTTGGGATTTATCTAATATACAGAAGTATAGGGAAGTTCACGTCTTTCCACTGAAGGTCTAATACGATGATGATGATGATGATGATGATGTCTTTTTGAGACAGGGTCTTGCTGTGCAGTTCTGGCTGGCCCTGAACTCACTTTTGTAGCCCAGCCTAGTCTTCAACTCACACCGATCCTCCTATCTCAGCCTCCCCAGTGCTGGGATTACAGGCATGTGCCACAATGCCTGGTTCCAGGCCTGACATACATTTATTTATTTATTTATTTATTTATTTATTTATTTATTTGGCAGAACTGGGGTTCGAACTCATGACCTTGCACTTACCAGGCAAGCACTTGTACCATGGAGCTGTCTCCCAAGCCCCTCTAAGCCTCATATTTAAATCTGCTGAAATAACCAGACAACAGAGTAATGAGAGAAAAGACAGATAATTTTATTTAATATCATGTGTGCTTGGAACCATACAAAATACAAAAAATCAAAGAAGAGACACATAGTTAAAGCTTAAATAACCACTCCATAAGGGAGAGGGAATGAAGGGCCCTTCACAATTTCATAGGAGTAGTGAATGGTGTTTACGGGAACAAACAGGCCTGAAGAATAGGCAGAGGCCAGGCCGAAATTCATCTGGTCTCTGTGGTGGTGATGTTCAGTCGCTTCCTCTGTAATAAGACTTTGATTTTTCTGTTCGCTGAATGTCTCAGTTACTCTTATCTCACTGCTGGGACAAATACCTAATACTCAAAATTAGAGGGGGAAAGGTTTATTTAGCTCAGAGGTTTCAGTCCATACTCAGCTGGCTCCAAGGCAGAGTGGCGCACGGCAGAGGGCAGCCTTTCATGGTTGCACAAAGAGCAGAGAGCAAAAGGGCAGGAGCAGCAGCAACAAAGGCTACAGGGAGCAAGTCTGTCTCCCTTATGCTACATCCGGGCTATGTGCCCCAGGCTAGGTGTAGCGCTCACACCTGTGGTCCCGGCAGCACTCACGCCTGTGGTCCTGCTAGCGCTCACACCTGTGGTCCCAGCAGCACTCACACCCGTGGTCCCAGCAGCACTCACACCCATGGTCCCAGTGGATCATGAGTTAATCACAAGCTCTAGAAGTCTACCCCATGACTGCATGAGGCTTTGGGGGGAAAAACTAGACAAAAACCATAACACTGGTCCTGGGTACAGGGTGCTGTATTTTGAGGTGCTGTCTCCTGAGTCTTCAAAAGCCACAGATACTGCTAAATGTCATACATTTCACAGAACAGCTCCTGACCACAGGGTGACCTCCATAAGAACAGTCTGAAATGCTAACTTTGGCAAATCATGTTTTAGGCCAATTGAAAGTCTCTGCATGCTTCCCTAAAGCAGGCAGGCACAGTAGGATGGCAGGGCAGGTGCCGCCATGCTGAACCTCAGTGACAGAGAGCAATAGCTAAGCTAAGCCCTCTGCTGAACCTGGAGTTCATCTGGGGGGTTGGGCTAACCTGTGCCAGACTTGGCTGACCTTGACCAAGCTCTCTTAGGTCTCCACGGTCAGCTAGTGGGTGGCTGGGAGCCGGGGGCCATGCCGCTGATGGGTGCACTACCCGCTGGTGCGACTGGCTCTCGTTCGTGGTCTGTCATTTGTCAGCAGGCTAGCCTGGGCTGTCCATGTCTTAGTGTCAAAGTTCAAGAAAGAGCGAGGAGACACAAGTGAGACCTCTAGAGACCGGCACTGAGAACTGCGCCCTAGACTTCATAACTCCCGAAGTTGAAGTCACAGAACCAGGGCAGGAGGAATAGGCACATCTTTTTAGGAGAGAGCTACAGAGGCGAACACATGGGGCGAGGAGGCTGGGGGAAATTAAAACACTGCAGGCATTTTTTGCAATCAACCCTCACAACTTTCTTCTTCAGTTCAAACCACACCTGTGCAGCAGAGCCAGCCAAGCACGACCTCCGGCAGTGCCATCTAAGCTCCTTTCAGGGCTCCTGTGGCATCCCGGGCTGGCCCTTCTCCGAATCTTCCCACTGTCCTGGGACATGCACACAGCACCAGCTGCTCCCTCTGAGAAGTCATACTGCCTTAAGGCCAGGGACTGAGACCAAACAAATGCGTACATGCATCCCTGGTTTCCTCGGTCTGCATGCGTCCTACAACTATAGTGGAAGACAGAGTTCAGGAGCTTAGGTGATGGAGTGAAAATGTATTGTGTTCCCCTCCCATCTTTTCTCTTACTAGGGCAAGCCAAGCGAGCTAATTAATCTCTCTCCGTGCAATTAAGGACATGATAGTTCATATCCCAGGGGAAATGCGGCTTCCTTCATTCCCTCAGCAAATGTCTGTGAGGTCCTGACTTATTTCCGGGACTCACCCCTGCCTCTGCCCACATAGTGAGGCACACATGTCAGCAGCCAGGTGGCTCCTCAGCTGTCCACTGTGCTTGGCTTCTGTGGCGGGTTCCATACTCTGCCCGGTCGCTGGAAGAGAGTATCATACCTTTCTCTGGGGGAAGAGAAGAGTGCAGAAAGCCTGCACAGCACAGCTCAACCGTGAAACCTGGCTCATCAGGGACCCCCAATGCACCCACTGTGGCATCGTCAGGCTTCCTTCAGATGACAGGGATCGTGGTGAGGACCGTTCAGCAGGAAGCGCTCCCCACGAGCTCCAGAGCTGAATCCGTGCCACTGGTACATTCTGGGCACTGCGGGAATAAGACACACGCATGACTTCAGATAGATTCTTTAATGACTACATGCGACATCTGCTTCTGCCTGAGACTGCTTTGGGGGGCTTTGCAAGATGAAAAATGACCGGGTGTCTCATGAATAATGCAAAGACTCAGGCCCGGCAGGATGGCTCACTGGTCTAAAGCGCCTGCTTAGGAAAGCGTGGGCAGCTGCAGGGACCGTGATTCGATCCCTGGCACCACAGGCTGCGCCAGCCCTGCCCTCAGGGCAGGCTGAGCCAGCTATGAAAATAAATAAATAAACAAACAAAAGTTCTGAAACAAGAAAATAAAATAAAAACTTCTAAAAAAAAATGCAAAGACTCGGCTCTATGAGTCGCAGCCCGCCTTACCACGTGGCAGTGTCTACCGCTTTGAAAGGTCTGAAGATGGCCTCAGTGTCTTTCACTCAGTGGGTCTTAGCAGGCCCAGAGCCCGGCAGGCATCTGGCGCCACCCGTCTCTCACGTTCACTGCTGACAGTCAGGCACCCCTTGCTCTTCTTCCGAGGTTCCAGCTTAGAGCCGAGTCCTTCTGCAATGCTCGCAAGCGTCTCACGGCAGCTGGACTGCGGCAGACATCGGGGCAACCTGGATGAGGCTAACGTTGGCTTCGCATTCTCATGGGCCTTCTCGCGGAGTTTCCTGCGCTACCACCACCACCGGACACAGTAACTGTACTAATATTTTAAGTTTCTAAAACACTTTCCTGGTACACAGAGGGCTATAACTTAGTGCTAATTAGACTGATTTTATAAGTATGTCTAAATTTCCACAGGAGTGATCTTACTTTCAAAGTAGACAGAAGCTTTTCTCAGTGAGAAGGCTGGATCTTAAATTTGTTTTGCTTCTGCTTTACTCCCAGCACAGAGCTAGGAGTTGTCGCAAACAGGCGGCTTGCAGATTCCTATGATCTGGCTATGTTTCGCTCTGTTTTGTCTCAGTGCAATATTGTGAGAAGCAATGAACAGGTGTCACAGGGATGTCCTAAGATAACCAGCCTAATGTGGGCTGTCATACCCGGTCACCAAGTATGTGTATGTGGCCTTCTCCAGGAACCTGAGTTTCTGCTGCTGCTCACAGCCCATTTGCTTGGCGTTTTCTTCCCATTCCCGTGGGCTGCCCGAGTCCTGCCTGTACATCAGGGTATGACCCGGGGCCATCTTCTCTGTGGAATCTCAATGTGCTGCCCGTGAGCCTCCTCTGAACCCCACCAGCACCTACCCCCTGTGCACATCCCTGGACGCCCGAGCACGTGTTCTGGTGGTTTTCTTCCACTTTGCAGTGAAATACATACACAGGATTAGGGGTGAGTGCAATTGGGGGGCTTCTTCTTCTTTTTCTTCTTTTCTTCATTTTTCATGTATTTAGTACAGGGTCTCACTACACAGATTGGACTTGTAGTGATCCTCCTGTTTTCAGCCTCCCAGCTGCTGGGTTTACAGATGTGCACGGCTCCACCCAGTCTCAGTCTCCAGCTTGCACAGCGTGCCAGAATATTTTATTTATTTATTTATTTATTTATTTATTTATTTATTTATTTATATTTTAAGTGGGATTGGGGTTCTGAGAATCATTAGCGAGGGTACTTTCCTGAGAGGTCCAGGCCTATTTTAGGGTCACGCTGCCCTTTCCCAGTCTTCACTTAGCATTTGATTACAACCGCACATCTCTTTGTATTCTTTATCCCTTATCACCTTCCCTGGAGATCCTGCTGGCCTCCAAGACTCCTCCAGACCCTGGTTCTTTTTTTTTTTTTTTAAAGAATTATTTTATTGGGCCCAGCAGGATGGCTCAGTGGTCTAAAGCGCCTGCTTGGGAAAGCTTAGGCGGCTTCAGGGACCATGGTTCAGTCCCCAGCACCACATGCTGCGCCAGCCCTGCCCTTGGGGCGAGCTGAGCCGGCCATAAAAACCTGTGGTCCCTGCAGCCGCATAGGCTTTCCTAAGCAGGTGCTTTAGACCACTGAGCCATCCTGCCAAGCCCAGACCCTGATTCTTATTCTTTAGACTCTGAAAGACAGTTACCTGGTGCCGGCCAAATAGCTCAGAGCAGTGGTTCTCAACCTTTCTAATGCCATGACCCTGCAATACAGTTCCTCATGTTTCAGTGACCCCAAACCAAAAAATTATTTATTTATTTATTTATTTATTTATTTATTTATTTATTCTTGTTTCAGAACCTCTGTTTGGTTATTCACTCATCTTTATGGCTGGCTCAGCCCGCTCCGAGGGCAGGACTGGCACAGCATGTGGTGCCGGGGATCGAACCGCGGTCCCTGAAGCCGCCCAAGCTTTCCCAAGCAGGCGCTTTAGACCACTGAGCCATTCTGCCGGGCCCCCAAAAAATAATTTTGGTGGCTACTTCAAAACTGTAATTTTGCTACAGTTATGATTCGGAATGGCTTTAGGCAACCCCTGTGTTTTGGTCGTTCAACCCCTGCCGGGGTTGCGACCCACAGGTTGAGAACCACTGGCTCAGAGGATTAGCATGCCCATAAGCTGGAGCAGGGGCTGGAGTTCCAGGCCTGTCCTGCTGGCCTTGCCCCAGGGGTGGGCTGAGTTAACTGAAACTGGGTGTGATGGCGCACACCTGTAAACCCAGCTCTTGGTAGGCTGTAAACAGGCAGATCACTATGAGTCCTCTTTACTGGTGAGACCTTGAACACCCTGTATACCCTTCCTTAAAAAATACAAATAGAAAAGTCTACCTAGTTGTTAAGCATCTGTCTGCATTCCTGTAAGCTAGCTAGATGTTTTCCTGAATTGCAGGAGGCAGACTGTGACACAAATGGATTTCAACAACTCCGGTGGCATCATGTTTTTTAGCAGGTAATTATTAGCACCTGCACTGTGCCTTGTGCTGGTGAGATGCCATTGGCAGAGTCGTGCCTGCCTCTCTAAGGAACTTTTATTCTTGCTGGAGAAATGCTTCACATGCATGAATAGGTAAATAATTCAAGACCCTGTGTGCTGTACTTAAATGTCAGCAAGTGCTACAAATTCCGAGCAAAGGATGTCTCTGAAGAGCACAGGAGGTTTTAGCAGAGACAGAGCTATTATGGGACCTGAGGAGAAGGAGAATTTACCCAGGTGAAATGGAGCAGAGAAGGTGTGCGGACAGCGGGGAGGTCACAAGGGTCTAAATGCTTTAGAGTCACTGCTCATCCGATGCTCAGCCATGCATCACAGGTTCCCATATCTCATTCTTTATTGGAAGCGCAGCCCGTGTGGTATTGTCCTGAAGATTAAGTGGGAAAAATACGGAAGTGCCTCCTATGGAATCTGGTGGAGAAGAGGAGACCGAGAATCTCTGCTTTGTTTGTAGGAGCTGTCAAAAGTGGTCAAAGCAAGTATGCAGGACAGGGTGCAGGGTGCAGGGCACTCTAGGGGGGATTAAAAAGAAGGATGGGGCCTGAGGCAGGAGCATTAGGGTCCTCTCACCTGTCGAAAGTTTTGGGGTCCCTGGTAAGGATGGGGGCTCCACACAGCCAGCTGGGTTGCTGAGATTTATAGCATGTTTGGAAAGTTTCTTATTTGGAAAGCACACATAAGCTGGAGTGGTGGCACACGCTTATAACATCAGCTGGGAGACTGAGGCAGAAGGGTTGCTGCAAGTTTGAGACCAGCCTGGGATCCAAAGTGAGCTCCAGGCTGAGCTGACTTGCATAGGGCCCAAAAGCAGTGGGGGGCAAGAGGGGCCGGGTCTCCCCTCCTCTCATTGCACTGAGCGAGGTTTTTTCTCTAACTCTTTGAGAAAAGCCTCTGTGATGGCAAGACTTGAAATACTGAAATACAGAACCAAATCTGGGGGCTGGGGATGTAGCTCCGTGGCATAAGTGCCTGGCTGGCAAGTGCAAGGTCACAAGTTCGAACCTGTAGTCCCCAAAAAACCAAACCAAACCAAAACAAAACAAAACCCAAATCTCATGTGTCTCAAGAGTTTGCAATGTGCAAATTCATGAAGCTCTCCCTCCGTCACACTGTCCACAGTCAGCAACGCCAGGTGCTTTCTTTATGCTGTTTTGACAGTAGTCCAGGAGCCTAACATGAAAGCTATTCATTTTTTGCCAAAGTTGGAAATGTACTAACTAATAGCAGGGCTTTTGTTTGGCTTATTAGCTCTTAAAACATGCATTTTCTTGATGATGAAAATATGTAATATAAACATTATTAAATTTAAATAATAAAAACATGCATTTTCTATATGCAGTTGTCATTCAGGATAGATGCCGAGTTTGCTAGTAGGATGCACCAGCACATGTTGCTAATAAAGCAATTGATTGGCTCAAGCAATATGACGAATCAAGAGGCAAAAGAGTAGAAACGTCATAATCCAAAACTACATTTGAGAGGCCAGGGAGGTAGCTCAGTGGTCTAAGCATTGGCCTGGCAAGTGCAAGGACCTGGGTTTGATCCCTGGTACTGCATGAAATGTTGACCCCACACTGTGCCAGCCACCGAAACCGGGCATGGTGGTGTACAACTGTAATCCCAGTGCTGGGGAGGCTGAAACAGGAGGATCACTATGAGTCAACTGGAGCTGCATGGTGAGACCCTACACCAAATAAATAAATCTAAAAAAAAAAAAAAAAAAAAAAGCTGTATTTGAGTTGAAGAAGGTGATGAGAAATTGCGAACTGAGAGCCCAGGAGGGCTTTTCCCAGCCAGTTGGCTAAAGCCCTTCCAGAATTCCCCAAGCAGAAACCACAATTCTCTGCTTAGTCCCCTTTGTAGGAGCAGGTCTCCTTAATCTAAAGAATTACACAAAAGTAAAGTGAAAAAATGATTATCCTGTTATAATATTGTGTGACATTCAATATTTACTTTGAAGACATCAGAGAAATCGCTTGTTTTTTTTTTACATTATTCTTGCTAATAATAATGACGAAAAACTAATTTCATTGTCCACCAAGACACGACAATTATGGGTCTGTTTTGCATACTGACATTATTTCATGCTAATGATATATTTCCTGATAGTATATTATCTGAGCAGAAGTCTGCCTTCCCACACACCCACCCGTAGGCATCCACTTGCAAGGTCTATCGGTGTCTTAACTCTTCATTATATTTCCTGCCACTCCAAGAGGCATTGATATGCCTCTGTGCAGGCAAATCTGTCTTCAATGGATTTAACTGTAGATCACTGCAAATAATACTTTTTTTTTGTGCTCTTAGGGACAAAATCCAGGGCCTTAAGCATCCTATGTAGCACTTGACCATTGTGCTAGACACCCCGACCAAGATCCCATATCTTCAATTCAAGTCCTAATCAGAGCGAGCTAGTTATTAAGGGTTTAGTGTGCATCCAGATTGGGCTGAATACTGAAGACAGGAAGACAGATGGTACACAATCCCCATTCATAAGAAATTCAGCTACGAGACAGACACACTAAAGCAAACAATATCCCAGGACAGCAAATGCCAAACACTGCCCGAGTATCAGAGGCAGTGCCGTTGGATTCTGAACGGGAAGGCCTCAGGATGGCCAGGGAGTGGGTAAGTCAATCCCCCCAGAGTTGAGGGTTTCCACAGAGGTGTGAGGGGACTAGGTAATGTCAGCCATAGTTTGCAGCTGAACTATAGAGTATAGAGGACGCTAAGGATCAGAGTGATGGCAGCTTAGCAGGTCACCAAAATCCATGGAGAAACCTCAGCGGAGGCACCCAGCCTTTGGCATAGGAAGACACTAAGTGGCAGCGTGCTGGGTAAGCCAGAGTAGGCAATAAGGCCATGTATTAGAAGGCTTGGATCAGTGCAGATGTCAGCTGGCAGACAGGTAGCAAGACACATATGAGAGGCTCTAGAAAGACAGCAGGTTCTGGAGACAGACTTCCCCAGTCCTCGTGGGTAGAATTCTATTTGTTGAGTTAAATGTGGTACTGCCTGACAAGTTGAAACGAGATTTCTTTTTCTGCATTGACTCTGGCCAGTCATGAAAATCTGTTTAATTATTCTCCAAAGTGTACATAACAACTACACCACTCTTTTGCATACCAACTTTATTTTATGCAATGATGTATTTCCTGGTAATATACAAACTGGAATAGAAGCCTCCTCTTCCCACACACCCACGTGTGCCAGAGCCAAGTCTCAGAAACAAAATGCTCACTGTCTAACTAATAAAAGCAGCAGGATGTGGAAGGAAGCGCAGGCTCTCCTTCTGAGGCAGAACCCCAAAAGCCGCAGGAGGTGTGAACCCGTTTTTGGGTATTCAAGCATTTCCCCACATTTGTTTTTCCACTTTTTCATTCATCATGATAAAAAAGACTGTCGCTTGGGGAATTCTGATCTGTAAAAAGCTTTTAAACAAACATCCCTGACACCCTGTTAGGTGAATACTTTTTTTTTCTTTAGAATGTGAAAATAGAAGGTTCTTTCTAGCCTAAATAACGGGTAGTGTTTTGTTCCTTGAGGCAGTTAGGACCTCTAGCAGCGACTTTGTCTCAGCTCAGGCTGAATTCATTTCTTTTCTTTTCTTTTCTTTTTTGTCTTTTTGAAACAGGGTCTCGCCACTGTACAGTTTAGGCTGGCCTTGAGCTCACTTTTGTAGCCCAGGCTGGTCTCGAACTCACATCAATCCTCCTGCCTCAGCCTCCCAAGTGTTGGGATTACAGGCGTGAGCCACCGTGCCCGGCTGAATTCATTTCTGCTTAAAACGGTGACTCTCTTCCAAGAGCAATGGTTTCCCAGGCCACTTGGGGCATGGGTGCAACCACCTACAATATTAATCATGACTATAACAAAGCTTCTAGCGTGGCATGCTTTTTTAAAAAATATATTTTTTGATACACGGTCTCACTACTCAGTTCAGACTTATAGTGATCCTCCCGTCACAGCCTCTCCAGCACTGGGATTACAGGTATGCACTATCATGCCCATTTTTTTTTTTTTTTTTTGGGCTGGCACAGTGCACCCAGGGTTCCACAGCATGTGATACTGGGGATTGAACTTGGGCCCTTGAGCTTGCCAGGTAGGCACTTAGGCCTCTGAGCTCTCTTCCCAGTCCCATATGGCATGTTCTTACACTTTGTTTTATTTTTATTTTTTTAAATGATATTGTCACTTTCTGTGTTTTTTGTTTTATTTATTTATTTATTTATTTATTTATTTATTTATTTATTTATTTTTATGACCGGGCCAGCCTGCCCTGAGGGCAGGGCTGGCGCAGCATGTGGTGCCGGGGATCGAACTGTGGTTCCTGCAGCCACCTAAGCTTTTCTAAGCAGGCGCTTTAGACCACTGAGCCATCCTGCCCGGCCCTACACTTTGTTTTAAGACTGCTCATTTTGCCCAGCGTGGTGGCACACACCTAGAATCCCAGCACTTGGGAGGCTGACGTAGGAGGATTTTTGTTAGTTTGAGACCATCCTGGGCTACAAAGTGAGCTCAAGACCAACCAGAGCTATAGAGTGAGACCCTATCTCAAAAACCAAACCAAATGAAACCAAAGAAAGTGAGAAACGACCTAACTTTGG
>PVJA010046629.1:0-15017 GCA_004027025.1 Myocastor coypus
AAAAAAAAAAAAAAAAAAAAAAAAAAAAAAAAAAAAAAAAAAAAAAAAAAAAAAAAAAAAAAAAAAAAAAAAAAAAAAAAAAAAAAAAAAAAAAAAAAAAAAAAAAAAAAAAAAAAAAAAAAAAAAAAAAAAAAAAAAAAATTTAAACAATAAAATATTATATCATAAAAATAATAAATAAATCAAGAGTTTAAAAGAACTAAGGAATTGGTTGGACATTACTGTATGGATATACACAGTGGATAGTCCAATTTAGTTTTTCCATCTCAAAACTCAACACTGTTGTTCATTTATGAAAGCTTGAAAGTAGGGCATGAAGGATTGGATGACTAATATCAGAATGCCAATAAAATCTCACTAAAGTAAAAAAAAAAAAAAGATATCTACTTTAATCCCAACATAAGCACTCCTCATCATGCCCAGGTCGTTTGCTGAACGGGGTGCTGAATGAGGGGGTTTATGTGGCATTGCATTGTATGTGGTACATTACAAATTCAGAACAAAGAAACAATCAGGGGAAACTCCAACTTGGTGACTTTGCTTTTCTTTGCATAAGCCTTACATGCATCACTATAATGTACAATAAAATAAAATTATAGTACTGTACCATAAAAGACAATCAGCAGAAGCTACAGTGCTGTATAAACAAGGTGTGCTATACAAAAGAAAAGCCATCGAGGCCTCTATAAACAAGAGGTGTGGTGGCACACGCCTGTAATCCCAGCCCTTGGAAGGGCGAGGCAGGATTGCCACAAGTTTGAGGCCAGCCCAGGGATCAGATCGTAAATCTGAACAGCCATTGCACAGCTAGTCATTAAATGTAGAATATCTGTACTAGAGATTGAATGGCAGGGAGCAAACTGCGTTGTCAAACCCCCACGCCTATTTAAACAGAGTCTCACAAAGCTGCCCAGCCTGGCCTCCAACATCAAATCCTCCTGCCTCAGAGAATGTAAGTAAATCAGAACAGAAAGGGAAAGGAACATGAGAGAGTAATCCTGACTATGGACGTATTTACCAAAAGCCAACAGCAAATATTTTACTATAATTGTGATCCCTTGAATTAGTTCCATAAAAATTAAACCATGAAAGCTCAGCATGGTCATTATTACTGAACATTTTTTATTGTATTCTTTTTTTTTTTTTTTTTTTTTTTTGAGACAGGCTGGCTTGAACTCACAGCAGTCTTCCTGCCTGGACTCCTGAGTGCTGGAATTACAGGTTTGTGCGGCCATGCCCAGCTCCTATTCTTTTGGTGAGACAGGGTCTCACTATGTAGTGCAGGCTGAACTTGAAATTAAAATACAGCCTAGGCTGGCCTCATACCTGCAGCAATTCTTCTGCCTCAGCTTCCTGAGTGCTGGAGTTCCAGGCGTTCACCACCATTTTGAGCTCCTTGGTATTACTTTAAATGCTCAATTGTTTAAACAGCACAAAAACTTCTCTATCTCCAGATTTTGATGATTGTATACTGAGAAGAACCCAAAACACATTCTACTAGAGAAGCAATTAATAAGCAAATAAGTGATCAGGACATTTAGTTATAGATTTGTTTATATACTGCAACATGCCAGAAGTAAACAAAGTAGTGATACAGAGAGCCGGGTCGAGGGCCTGACTGGGACAGGCTGGCCGGAAGTCTAGAGGAAGAGGATGAAGAAGGGGGGGAGGGGGGAGCAAGGGGGGAGGGGCATGAGCCAGAAGGCCACATCAGCAGGTGGGTGGGATGGGCAGCAGGGTGCGGCCAGCGTGAGATGGGTGGCCTCTGACGCTGCCAGAAGCTATCGAAGGGTCTAAGGCAGATCCATGCTTTCAAGATCTGATTTATGTTTTGTTTTGTTTTGTTCTAGTGCTTGGCTTGAACCCACGCTAAGCACAGGCAGCTGCACACCCGGTCCTGATTTATGTTTTCAAGAGAACATTTTGTCTGCTTTGTAAAGAAGCAGGCAAGGGACGTAAGGAAGACAGACCAGGGAGCCCCCGCTACCGCCCTGGGGGGGCGGTCACCATGGAGCGCAGAGAGGCGCAGGGCTGCGGCCAGCGGGCGAGGGTGGGTACAGTTGCGGACGGGAGCTGGCCCTTGAAACTTCAAGCTGCGTTTTGCTGTAGCTGTGCGTCTTACAAATGGGTTGTTGTAAGTCTTTTACTATAAGTTTCTCAAAAGTAGAATTCAATCCATTTGCACTATAACCTCTAATAGGTTTTCATGAACTGTCTCTCCCTCCTTCCGTGTGCTCCTGTGTGCGTGAGTGCGTGCGTGCGTGTTGCTAAGGCTCACATCCAAGGCCTCAGTTCCGCTAAGCATGACCTGGACCACTGAGCTCCATCCTCAACTCTCTCTGACCTGGCTCCTCCCCTCCCCCTCCCCCTCCCCGTCCCCCTCCCCCTCCTCCTCTTCCTCCTCCTCTGCTGCTGGGCCCACGTCCCAGGGCTACAGGGCGCCCCTCTCTGAACCGGATTCCAGCAGCCTGACCTTGGGGAGTTCCGAATTCTCTCACTAGAGGACACTGTCGTGCTTCCAGCGCTGACTCCCGCTGGAGCGCCGTGTTCGCAGCCCGCGCTTCCCGCAGCCCACACACCCCACGCGCACGGTGACCCAGCCCCGCCCGAGAAGCGGGTCTAGGATCCGGCCGAGAGCGCTCAGCGGTGTACGCATGCATCCCGGGCCCTAGCAGTTTTTCCAGTGTTGTCGCCAAGCCCGACCTCCACCCCCTTTCGACTCCCTACATTCAGAGGACCCCTGTCACACTTGCACGTGTAACTTCCTGCTCCCCCCTTAATGCTCTAGGAAGCATCGCCCCATCTCGGGGCTCCTCTAGCTTTCTGCCCAACCGGAGACAACAAGAAGGAAGATCATTTCCCAGCAGTCTATAGAGCATGTGTGCTACCTCCTACTAGCTATAGAGTCAACCTTCTTTTCTTTTCTTTCTCCCCTCCCCCCCCCCCCCCTTTTTTTTTTTTTTTTACTAGGAATCAAACTTAAGACCTTGCTCTTGCCGGGCAGGTGCTATCTCCCTGGCCCTTTTCCTTTTGAGCTGCCTGAGCACCCACTAGCACATTAGTGGTGTCTGACTAGAAATGCCTATTGGTAAAGATTGCATTAGTTACTGTCAACATGGGGTAGCGTCCTGAAGTGACGCTTGCATGTATTGCTCAGTATGCCCTAGAGATTCCGTTGTTCACAGCATGGGCTCCCGCGCCATCTAACGACTCTGCCGTCATCACCCTCAGCTCTTCCATGCCACTCGCCTCAAACAAGGCCAGATCCCTCCTGTCTTCAATACACGCAAAAGCCCAAGCCCGGCACACTTCTGTAACAGGCAGTCACAGACTTCTGCCATCACAACGGGCACCGTGAAAGGAGGGAGCTGGTGTAACCCATGCCTGGTCCCCGGAAATTCCTCTTTCGGGGAGCAATCTCTGCTTTGCTGTCCTGATTTGGTGGGTTGGCTTATTTAGTCAGTTCTGGAAATCCGTCATTCTCTCAGCACATTTTGCGTCCACCCCACGGTCTCTCTCCTAGGATGCTAATGAACCTATGGTGATTTCTTCCTGAATCTTCTACATCACCTGTCTTCTCATCTTTCTGTTCTATCTTTGATCTCTCTGGTATTCATGCTGGACGTCTTCTTCTGACTCATCTTCCATTCGTCAGAAAGCACTATTTGTTATTAACTTTTACTGGCTTTTTAATTAGATGGTTGTAGTTTTTCCAGTTCTATAATATTTGATTCTTTTTTAAGATC
This sequence comes from Myocastor coypus, assembly GCA_004027025.1. Lineage (NCBI taxonomy): Eukaryota > Metazoa > Chordata > Mammalia > Rodentia > Myocastoridae > Myocastor > Myocastor coypus. Next base: position 3,747 of record PVJA010046629.1, read on the forward strand.
CCCAATGTGGCTGTCAAAATCTTCACGTCCCTTACTTAAAATTTTAAATTCAGTTTCTCTGTCTGTGGATGCAGTAAGCATGCGTCATGATAGGTCTGTCTCGGCCACTGACTCCAGGGTCTGAGGTGCTCATGGGGATATCTCTGTGGTCTGCAGCTTCTGCTGATCCTGCTGTCTTTCTTTTTTTTTTTTTTTTTTTTTTTTTTTTTTTTTTTTTTTTTGTCTTTTTGAGACAGGGTCTCGCTATGCAGTTGAGGCTGGTCCTGAGCTCACTTTTGTAGCCCAGGCTGGTCTCGAACTCGCACCAATCCTCCTGCCTCAGCCTCCCGAGTGCTGGGATTACAGGCGTGAGCCACCACGTCCGGCTCTGCTGTCTTTCTTCTGTCCTGTGTGTCTGTGTGCATTCTGGACATTCTATTTAAAATGACCATTTTGATAATTTATTGGAGACTTAGGCTCTTTTATTCAGAATCTTTTTGTCCTTCTCTCTATAGCTGAGGGCACTACTAGGCCAGGAACAGGGACCTCAGAACCAGCATGGATCTCATTTCCAGATGTAGCCCCTGGGGGTCCCCACCCCGAGCAGAGTGGCCCTGTGCTAGCTGTCCTCTTTGGTGGACAGTGGACCCTCCGGTCTTCGGCTCACAGCGCCCTCCCACAGCACTGCTCAGTTCACCCGATTCTGAGGATACACATACAGCCCTCCCCCCAGGGGGGTGGTGGTAGATGTGTCAGTGGGGCTGAGCACAGAGGGACACACCTGTAAGTCCAGTTTCCAGGGAGGCTGAGGCGGGAGGATGGCAAGTTCAAGGCCAACCTGAACAACTCAGTGAGATCTTGTCTCAAAGTGAAATTTTGAAACGGCTGGGGAGTCGCTCGGCAGTAGAGTGTTCGCCTAGCTTGTGCGCAGTGCTAATTATAATCATCAGTACTAGGGAAAATGATCTGAAGCGCGGGGGACTTTGTGACCCCTGGACAACATCAAGGGCACTCCAGAGCCTGCCTGTGGAGGTTACTCTTCTCTGCTCTACTCTCTGAACTCCTTTTATGTATTTACTTCTCTTGAGGCCTTTATGATGCTACTACAATGATCTGAGGGCTCCCCAGGGCTTTGGTGGCCATCGCTAGAAAGATAGCGCTTTGCTTCCCCGGAAGCAGGTGGCAGGGGCCACCCTCCCCCCCAGGGACTCTTAGATGGTTACCTTATCCAAAGCAGCTCCTTCTCTAGGGAACTGGCTCTGCATTCTCACAGCACAGGGTCTCACCTGCCTTCGCACACGGCCCTTCCTCAGGAGCAGACACGCCACTCTACCTTACATAATTAACATCTTCTGAGGGGTCATAGCTTTCCTTTTTGTTGTGTCATGTTGTTTGATTTGTTTTGTTGGCCTGGGTCGAAGGGATTTCTGGTTTCTGGAACAACACTATTCTTGTCCTGCACAAAGCTATTTCCTGTTTTATCAGTCCACTTATTCTCTGCTCTCTCTGGTCTCTACTCTCTTTTCCCCACCACAGGTAACTGTTTTATTCTATTAATAAAAATAATAGAAGGGAGTCAGGGCCTAACTATGTATTCAGGCTGGCTTTGAACTTACCATGTAACCCACCCTTGTCTGAACTTGCAGAGACCCTCCTGCCTCAGCCTCCCAAGGGCCGGGGATCACAAGTGTCACCACCATGCCTGGCCTGGAAATCTTTATATAAGTGTGGTTCTTACAAAATGTATATGGCTGACTTGTGTGCACGTATTTTTACAATGTATGTGAAAGGCACTGTATTACACTGTGTATCTTACTTGTCTGCTTCTGTTTCTAACACCCAGCTATATCACGACGTGACATCTAGCGGAAGACAGCCTCCGACCTAACCTAACGTCACCTGGCTTTCACGGTTAGCAGCAGTAATGGGTGCAAAAGGACACCTTGTGAGCGTGTCAGTTTCGGGTCTTGGAGTGTTTGTAATTTGGAGCCTGCTGCTCTATCCTGCCTCCTGGGTTTCTCTCCTGCGGTCTGTCCAATCACGTCCTTTGCTCATTTTCCTATTTGAAATTGTCATTTTTTCCTGAATGAGCTGCAGAAATTCTCTGTAGCCTGGGATGATTTAACATCTCACCAGGGCCAGACAGCGTGGCAGCCTCTTCAGTCCCACCATGGCCCGTGAGCCGTCCCATTTTGCCCTGCGTAGAATAAAAACCCATCGTTCTATGTAAACAAGTTCTTCAAATTAATCATGTTCCTGCATGATGTGAACTTTTTTTAAAATAATATTTTTTATATTTATTTTTTTCTTGTTTCAGAGCCTTTGTTTGTTTATACACTCATTTTTATGGCCAGCTGAGCCCGCCCTGAGGGCAGGGCTGGCGCAGCATGTGGTGCTGGGGGATCGAACCGCGGTCCCTGAAGCCGCCCAAGCTTTCCCAAGCAGGCGCTCTAGACCACTGAGCCATCCCACCAGGCCATGATGTGAACTTTTGAGACTTTATTAATTTCACTCCTATCCCTGGGATGTAATATAGTTTCCTCTGAGTTTGTCCACTAAGAATGTGGGGTTTTCTTTCACATTTAAGCTTATAAGTGCATCTAGAATCTAGATTTATACCAAGAGATCTAGTTTTGTGCTCCCGCCCAGGCTGGCTCTGTTTTCTTGCCACTGTCTTCCATGCAGTCTACCCTGTCCCTCAGTTGGGAGGTGACTGTGGCCTGTTGAAGTTGTCAATGCCAGGCAGACAAAACCCAAAAGAGACAGCAGGGTTAGGGGGAAGAACCCCGAGCAGCTGCATTTCCTGTACCGCACTCTGGCCCACCCGCACCTGCCCCTCACTCACATGCCCATGTGAAGCCTGGGCTGGGTGTGGAAGGACAGAGCAGGCTGAGGAAAACCCCAGGCACAGTGCCCAGGTCGGGGAAGGCTGGCCTGGCTCTGGCGGTGGAGAAAGACCCCAGAGCCAGAGGGTTCCAGAGAGCCTCCGGGCCCACTCGAGGCAGTGCATCCATAGTCTGCTGAATTCAGGAGCAAACAATCAGGTGAAGAAAGGAGCCCTTTCCCAATCTACAGGGAGGGAAGGAAGGAGAGAGGGCAAGCAGCACACCTCACTTTTCCTGTGGGCAGGAGTTGAGGAAACCACAGCTTCCAGCGGGGTGCCTTAGCTTCAAACTATCACAAGCCATTCAGGGTCCAGAGTCATCTGATACCCTGGGGTCATGAACACAGGCTTCGTTCTCTGGGTTCAATGGGAAGGGGTCTAAAGCCAAGTGAGGAGCAGCTGTTGCGATTCTGGAGCCCCAGAGGGAACCCGGGCTCAGTCAGCAGCACGAGCACCCCTCCCAAAGAGAAAGCAACGGTACAGGCCAAGCAAGGTGGGAGGGCCACGACCCAGCTGGGGAGCCGTGGAGGGCGACAGCTACAGAGTCATCGTCTAGCAGCAGCACGTGGGGATGCCTGCCCCTGGCCAGCAACCTGCTGCCAGGGCAACAGCCAGACATCCCTGGCAGATGGAGTCCACCGTCTCCCTCAGCATAGGAACTGTGGGAATTCTGCAAGATTTGCAGGCTGTCTGCCACCAGGAGGTGGCTGAAGTCTTAAAGCGTGGGCCAGCTCAGGGCTGATGAGACAGCTCAGCCGACTAAAGCACCTGCTTAGGCAAGCACAGGGACCAGAGTTGCATCCCAGGTATCACATGCTGTGCCGGTCCTGCCTCTGGGTGTGCTGAGCCAGCAACCAGGTTATGGGTATGGTGGTACACACCAGTAATCCCAGCATGAGTTCTCATTTCAAGAGATCCCTCTTGAAAACAAGAGGATCACTCCAAGTCCAAGCTGTGTAGTGAGACCCTGTACAAAAAACAAAACAAAAACAACAACACAATGTAGACCAGGCTTGGGGGCCAGGTATGCGGTCCTCAGTGCTGAGTGCACCATCTGCACGCATGGCTCAGAGCCAAGGTGTGGTCCCTAATGCAAATGCTTGAGCCGTAAGTACTCTATTAGTCAGCACTCAGCTACAAAGTTACGTGTGGCAATCCTGCACCTCCACCCAAGACCCAGTCTCACCTTCTATGGGCATCCAACCTTGTAAGCTGCCATGTTGCCAGTCCCCGCCCCCCAGCCTCTGGCACTGTAGATGCCACCACCACGTGCCAGGTATCTAGGCCCGAGGACCCCTGCAGTGGAAAGAGAACTCAAGCCACAGAGGTTGGGCTGCAGATTGAGGGTGTCTGGGCTGAGTTAGGCCGTGAACCTAGTTGGAGGTTGTGATTCCCCGATGGCCGTTTGGAGGATGTTACAGGGGGATCAACAGGGGTGCCCTGAGACTGGTCTTAGCTTCCTATCCCCTAAGCCATGTTGTTTTGTCCCAAGGGTTGTTAGATTCCTAGCCCGTCTTCTCTGGAACATCAGAAGTAGAGGCATAAACTCACCTGGCAGCAAGAGCATTCCCGAGAATGAGTTGGTACCCAGGAGCGGAGGAAGCAAGGACAGGTTGGTGACGAACATGGGCCTGGACGAGTCTTTCTAGTTCTCCCAAGGAACAGCAAGAGGAATATTGAGAAATAAAGGTAAGAAATTCAAGCTGAGGTCAGGGGGAGCCCTCTCTCCTGAAGGGAAGAAAGGAGCTGCTCGACCACTGCAGACTTTCATTTATGCTCTCAGGCAGTTGAGGTCAGTCTCAACCTTTCTGGCTAGCAACTTGTTCGCCAAGTGGAGCAGCTTGTTTACTGGCTGGAGGAGTTCTCCGGGTGGCTTCGCCTCCCCACTACACACACACACAGGGGAGCAGTGGCCAGCTTCCACCACTCGCTTCAGAGTGCTATGTGGGAGTGTGGGAGAAAAGGCTGGTGAGGGGCCCTGCCTGCTTGGACATCTGTGCTACTCTTGGGTCTTGAAAACCCAAAGCTGACCCTACCAGATTCTGACTTCTGGGAGGCGGATTCCAAGTGGGTGTGGGAACTCTGTGGTCCTGGAGCAAGAGCCTGGGTGGAGAAAGAGGGAGTTGAGCAACGTGGCTGTGTGCAAAATTGCCAAAGCCTGTCTTTGTTCTTTAGCTTTAATGTAGGGTTTAGTGAAGAGCAGCACGAATACAGGAGCTGCATAAACCACAAGCACACATCCCAGTGGCTCTGTCCCAAAATCACCTGTGCAATCAGCGTCTCACTGAGAAGTAGAATTCTACAGGAACCCCAGAAGCTGCCTTGGGGTTCTTCGGTTTCCCCGGCCATGCTAACCACTAGCCTGACTTGTAACACACAGGGATTTTCTTTTCCCCTTTTTTACTTTGTGGACTTTTTATAAATAGAATCATTGATATCACCAAATGCTTTAAGAATATGATAGTTGACATATAACAACATATTTTGGGGTACCGTGTGACGTTCAGTGCATGTGTGCAATGTGTAACGATCCTGTGTTTACTTACGTTGCTGTGAAAAATATCTGGGTCAGCAACTTCTAAGGAGGAAAGGCGCATCGTGGCTCACAGTTCCTAGGGGTTCCGGCCCGTGGTTGGTGGGTTCCATTGCTTGGGGGCCTGTGGCGAGGCAGGGCATCATGGCGGGCAGTGCAGGGTAGAACAGCGAGGGAAGCAGAGAGAGAGGAAGGGGCAGTCCCCAGGACTCTCTGTAGGACACACCCCCAGGGACCCCACTTCCTCCCACCATCCCACCTCCCCCCAGGAAAGCTACTCACTGGGACCACACCTTCTGCACACCAATACGTGGGGGCCACTAAAGACCCACATCATAACGGACCAGTGTGGAATGATTGGCACACCCATCACCTCAAATACTTACTGTTTCTTTGTGTTCATAATGTTCAAAAATCCTCTCGACTGGCTATTTTGAAATACACTGAGTTACTGTCAGCCACCATTAACCTACCGTACTCTGTGGCATCGGAAGTCATTTCTTCTGTCCCACTGAACCCCCCAACCACTAACTTTCCTTCTCCATTCCCCTTCTGCCAGCTCTTCCCAGTCTCATAGTAATGATAATCATCATTCTATTCCTTACTTTTGTGATGTCAACGTACTTAGAAGACTCCACATCCAATATTTGTCTTTCTGTGCCTGGCTTAACTTAGTTAACATACACATGTTCTCTAGGTTGCTATAAATAATAAGGCACCTTTGTTTTGATGCCAATAACATTCTATTGTATATATGCATATATACCACATTTTCCTTACCTAGTCATCCACGGATGGACATCGAAATGGATTCTACTTTGTGGCTATTGTGAACAATGCTATAATACGCATGGGAATGTAGGTGTCTCTTTGACACATTGATTTTATTTTTTAATTTTTTTTTTTCAGTACTGGGGATTGAACTTGGGGCCTTGCACTTGCCAGGCAGGTGCTTATGCCCCTGAGCTATCTCCCGGCCCTACACATTGATTTCAAATCCCTTGTATATATACCCAGTAGAGGGATTGCTGAGTCATCAAGTAGCTCTATCTTTGGTCTTTTGAGGAACTGCTTTCCATAATGGTGCCACTACTTTACATCCTTACTACAGGATGTGGGAGTTCTTGCCCTGCATCCTCGCTAGCAACTGTTATTTTCTGTCTTGATTACAGCCCTTCTAACTGGAGTGAAATGCTATCTCACGGCAGCTTTGATTTCCACTTCCCTGAGGACTAGTAATGCTGCATTTGATCTGAGCCAAAAGCCTGAGAAGGAATGACTGCTGATGCTGAACATATATATATATATATATTGGGGATCGAACCCAGGGCCTTCATATGCCAAGCCGGAATACTGCTGAGTTATGTCTCAGCCCAGAGCACTTTCTCATATACTTGTGGTCCATTTGCATATATTTGAGGGATTTTTATTTGAATCATTTGCCCATTTTTTATTGAATTGTTTGATGATCTGCTGTCGAGGTGGTTGAGTTCCCCATCTACAAATAGTTCCCAAATATTTCTTGCCATGCTGCAGATTGTCCCAATGCTGCTGTCCCCTTTGCTGTGGAGAGCTTTTACGTTGATGTGCTCTCATTTGTCAATTTTTGCTTTTGTTGCCTGCGCTTTGGGGGTCCTATCCAAAAAACAAAAAAAAAATCTGCTCATACCAATGCCCTCAAGTGTTTTCCATGTTTTCGTCTAGCATTTGTGGTTAGGGGGTTCATAGCTAACTCTTCACTCTATTTGGCGTTGATTTATAGATGCAGAGAAAAACAGAACTAGTGTCTTTATTCTGTATATGGATATGCAGTTTTCAAAGCCCATTCTACTTTTGCAGTGCTGGGGTTCAAACCGAGGGCCACCAGCACGTTAGGCAAGCACTCTACCAACTGAGCCGCATCATCACCTCAGCATTTGCCAGGTACTTCGGGCACCTTTTTACTGAGCTACAGTCTTGCCCTTTATTGTTTTTTGTTTTTGTTTCTGGTTTTTTTTTTTTTTTTTTTTTTTTTTTTTTTTTTTTTTTTTTTTTTTTTTTTTTTTTTTTGGTCTTTTTGAGACAGGGTCTCGCTACACAGTTCAGGCTGGCCTTGAGCTCACTTTTGTAGCCCAGGCTGGTCTTGAACTCACACCGATCCTCCTGCCTCAGCCTCCTAAATACTGGGATTATAGGTGGGTGCCTCCACACCTGGCTTTTGCCCCTTATTCCTTATTTAGTATTATTCTGTCTTGGTGGCAAGCTCAGTGTGCCCAGGGGTGGGGCTGGTATGGCACATGGTGTGGGGGATCAAGCCCTGGTCCCTGTGCTTGCCTAAGGAGGCACTTAGTCCACTGAGCTAAGTCCTATCTGTTCACCGGCCCTATCTGTCTATTTTTATGCCAGCGCTGCGCTCTGTTCTTAGAGCTTTGTAGCTCTGTCTTGGAGACAAACAGTGTGATACGTCTACCTTTATTCCTCTTATTCAGGACAGCTTTCTTGTAAGTCTTCTGTGGTTCTATAGGAATTTTAAGGATACTTTTCTGTGAAGGATACCATTGGAATTTTAATAGGGATTGCATTAAATCTGTAGATTGCTTTAGGTAGTACGGACATTTTAGCAATATTATTTCTTCTAATCCATGAACATGGACTAGCTCTGCATTTTTTATATTCTCTCCAAATTTTTATTAGTGTTTATAGTTTTCACTGTAGGTATCTTCCATTTTCTTGGTTAAATTTATCCCCAGATTTGTCTTTTTGAGACAAGGTCTCGGTATGCAGTTCAGACTGCCCTTGAGCTCACTTTTGTAGCCCAGGCTGGTCTCGAACTCTCACTGATCCTCCTGCCTCAGTGTCCCAAGAGCTGAGATTTCAGGTATATGTCACCATGCCCGGCCTATCCCCAGATTTTGTTTCTGTTTCAGTAGCTCTTGAAAAATTGGGATTGCTTTCTTTTTTAAAAAATAAATTAAAATCCTATTTATTTATTTATTTGGTACAGAGTCTCACTACACAGCTTGGGCTCATAGCAACCCTCCTGTCTCAGCCTCCCCAGCACTGGGATCACAGGCACACACCACCGCGCCCAGTTTCATTGGCCAGCGCGGCTTACCTGGGTTCCAGGGCCAACACAGCATGAGGTACTGGGGGTTAAATTTTGGTCCTTGCACTTGCCAGGCAGGCATTTAGACCACTGAGCTATCTCCCCAGCCCTGGGATTGCTTTCTTGAGTTTCAGCTAATTCATCATTAATGTATAGAAACTCTGAAGACTGTTTTTTTTGAGACAGGGTTTCACTACACAGTTCAGGTTGGCTTTGAACCCGCAGCAATCCTCCTGCCTCAGCCTCCAGAGTCCTGGTAATAAGGAGCATGCCATCACACCTGGCAAGAAATTCTAATGACTTTTTGATATTGTTCTTCTATCCTACAACTCTAATGAATTTATTTATTAGTTCAACTTTTTTTAAATGAAGTCTTTAAATATTTTCATATCAGATTATGTTATCTGCAAACTGAGATAGTTCTCAGATCAGATGTCCTTTCTGTTTTTTTCTTTCTTTTGGCTCATTGCTCTGGCTAGGATTTCCTGAAGGACTTCTAAAGACAGAAACAGCTAACACTCAGCATGAGCCTTTTATGTTGGCATGCTATACTACCTAATCATCACCCTTAGGCATAAAATGAGGTTGTGGGGCAAAAAACTGCCTTTTCTAAGTGGCCTTGTTTTGTTTTCCAAAAGGTAAGGTTGGACTCAGTGGAACGAGACTGAGTCTACATCCTGGGTCAGTGCAAAAATGGAACAAATGGGCGTTGTACAAAGAGTGTTTGTAAATGAACCACTGAAGCAGATTCAGACACCCTAAGCCAGGTGAGAGGGGAAACATCCAGGCATGGGGTGTCCAGAAACCTTGGGCAGAGCGTTGGCCTTCCCCTCAACACGTGGAACCAGTGCTGAGCCAGTTTTATATACTTTTAAAAGATGGAGTGACCTCTGCTGATGCCTGGATTACAAACTAGAGAAGCGTGTCATTTAATTAGAAAAGATAAAAGGACTAGTCTTCCTCAGACATATGATCCTTTCTGTTTGACATTAACCTGCTGGCTGTTCCCGTGTGATTTACGCCCCATGAGTCAGGTTAGGGGATTGAATCAGTGCAACTGTGGGGATAGAGAAAGGAGAGGAGTGGCTCTCGGCGTGCCTTTCCGTAGGGACCAGGGAGTGAAAGTCCAGCTGGCAGTTTACCGTTCAGTCACCTCTGCTGCCATGAAGCTGTTGGATGCAGGACTGCTAGGAAAGGGCGTGCAGGTAGTCTTCAGAACCAGTCCAGGGCATAAGACAGGCAAAATCGTAAAGAAAAAAAAAAAAAATCACATTATTTGCTCCCGGTAGCAACAGAAGTTGCAGCAAGGACCCCACCTGCTGAGCATTCCAGAGGAGCAGGGGGCCAACTGGAGCTGGGGGGCGGGGACCCTCCCCGAATGGCGGGAGGTGGCGCTCAGTGTGTGAACCACCAGGGGAAGGTTTTTCACGGGGCTAAAATATACACATGTAGCATAAAATAGACTTTTCCTATAGTACTGGGGCCTGAACCCAGTGCCATTATCTGGAGCTACATCCCGTGTGCTTTCCTTATCTTTTGTTTTGCACAATTGCCCAGGTTGAGCCTCTGGGAAGAGAAACTCATCATGTCACTAAGGGAGATTTCACAGCCTGAATACCCTTTTTTTTTTTTTTTTTTTGGTGGGACCAGGGTTCAAACTCATGACCTTGTACTTGCCAGGCAGGCACCTGTGCCAGGGAGCTATCTCCCCAGCGCTCCCTCTGAACACCTTAAATACAGTCACACGGCTACACCGGACGTTCGCTTACACCACAGCACCATCTCTGCTTAGCCTGAATCAGATTTTATTACTATCATGAGCCATGGTGGGCTCTGCAGGTAGCAGGACAGCAGGTAACATATCTCTCCACCTTGTATGGTGAAGTGTTACTACTATTATTATTATCATCATTGTTATGTGTGTTACTGGAGATTAAACCTAGAATCTTTACATTGAGCTACCTACTCAGGTTTTTATTTATTTTCTATTTTGCAACAGGATTTTGATAAGTCACCAAGTTGCCCAGGCTGGTCTCAAAAGTCAAGATATTCCTGCCTCAGCTTCCCAAAGAGCTTGGATTGCAGTATAGACTACCATGCTCATCTATGAATGATATTATTTTTGTAATCAGAAACTTTCTCAGAACTTGAAATCAATTTATGCAATTGTTTAATGTATGGAAAAAGGTTTAGATATATGAAGACACCAAAATGTGACAATTTTATAGAAACTCTTAGTTTGTGTCTTCATATTTTAGTGTTCTTTCAAATATTCTCTATCCATCTACCTATCTATCTATTTATCTATCTATCTATCTATCTATCTATCTATCTATCTATCTATATTTTTTCCACAGTACTGGGGTTTGAACTAACTCAGGACCTTGAGCTTGCCAGGCAAGCACTTATTCTATTGAGCTATCTCCCCAGTCCTCTATATTTATTTTATTTCATGGTAAAATTATTAATATGAAGCACTCTATAAGGCCTCTCTTCAGAATTTCTTTCTACACATATACTTAGGTACTATTTAATGCCTATATGAGTAATACTGACAATTTTTTTTTAAAGAATTATTTTTTTTTTCTTGTTTCAGAAACTTTGTTTGTTTATTCACTCATTTTTTTTTTAATGGCTGACTCAGCCCACCTTGAGGGCAGGGCTGGTGCAGCATATGGTACCTGGGATCGAACCGCGGTCCCTGAAGTCGCCCAAGCTTTCCCAAGCAGGCGCTTTAGACCACTGAGCCAACCCACCAGGCCCCAATACTGACAATTTTTTTTTTTTTTT
>PVJA010046630.1:0-15028 GCA_004027025.1 Myocastor coypus
CCAAGTGCTGGGATTACAGGCATGTGCCACTCTTTTTGCCACTCTTTTTTTCTTTTAGTACTGTAGGATCAAACCCAGTTCTCTGTCCCTGAACTGTACCTCTATCCTTTTTTTTTTTTTTTGTCTTTTTGAGGCAGGGTCTCACTATGCAGTTCAGGCTGGCCTTGGGCTCAAACTTGCATCGATCCTCCTGCCTCAGGCTCCCAAGTGCTGGGATTACAGGCATGAGCCACCACGCCCGGCTTACAGGGGAATTTTTTAGGGCATTGAGGACCTTCGTGGTGGAAACATATCATCATCCATTTGTCCAACACCAAGAGTGAACCTAAAGTTAAACTAGGGACTTCCGGTGACAATGATCTGTCTACCTAGCTCAATCGACTAGTAACTGGAGCTGCAAATGCACCCCCTAGAGCAGAACAAGGATAATGGGTGCAGATGGGAGGGGCCAGCAGCCTCTGAGAAAGCTGTCTTTCCATTCAATTCTACATTAACCTAAATTGCCCTAAAATAAAATCTATTGAAAATCACAAGAATAGAAGGTGAGGGCCAGGGATATAGCTCAGAGGCAATTGTGAGGTCCAGAGTTCAATTCCCAGCACACACACACACACACACACACACACACACACAAATAGGCTATGATAGAAAAGAAGCAAACTAGAAGTCAAGTCATGGCTCTTAGAAAACAAAAACAAAAACAAAACAACAACAACAACAACAAAAAAAAAGAAAAAAAAAAAATATATATATATATATATATATATATATATATATATATATACCACCAGAAAGGTTGGAGACAGAATGGAGGAAATATTCCAGAAAGTAGACAGATGGACAAAGAGACAGGCCAATGGAGAAAAAGGACAAGATATTTAGATCCACCCAGGAGGTCCAATGTCCAACTAATGCTCACTTCAAAGTAGTAACAGGGACAATGGGGGTTAGCATTGCTGCAGATATCACATGAGAACCGTCCCTGGAACCCAAATCAACACAGGAGCTGAAGCTTCATAGGCACACCAAGGCCCCAGTTCCAGCAATGCAAGCAGCAAATGAACTGGACATGGGGAGAAATGAGAGGACCCTAAAAGTTTCCAGCTGAGGAAATGACAGGCACACAATGAAAAAAACGAAGAAAAACTGAAACAGTCCTTGGCTGTAGGGAAAATGCTTCCATGAAGAAGAAGTTAGCCGCAAGTCCAGAGAGCTACCTGGCTGTTTTCAACTATACTCTTTGCCATGACAGACCCACGAAATACTGATTGAAGTAAAAGAGGCTAGGCTTCTACTGGGAGTTTGGGACAGGGAGGGAGTAGAGCTCCTCAGCATGGTTCAAGGGAGGTAAATCTTTACTATCCATAGGATGAAGTCAGATAAATTTTCACAATGGTGAAATCCAAGCACATCAGCAGAAATGTGCTATACAGCTGCGTGGAAATGAATAACTAATTTGTATAAGACACCCTTGAATCTGATGAGCAGTTCACGTGCCTAGGTTTAGTGGAAGTTCAAAAGCAAAGGGAGGACTTTCTGTGAAGAATTAGGATAACAAAGTAAGTTACACGTGTACTAGACAGAGGTTGGAGCCAAGCAGCTCTGTTGCTCTCTGATGACAAAGAAAGCATGTGCAGTCCAGAGAGGAAGGAACTGCCCCTGCCCGGGGCACTGCCACCATATGGCCTGGCCAGGATCGGACAGGCCTTGCTCACTTTCTGGCCTTTGCTTTCCACCCGGTTTCTCTAGAAGCATGGCCCCATCATTGACTGTCAGTATCCTCAATGCTCTGCCCCCTTGCTTGGAGGTGCTTTGTGTTAACATCCTTTGGCTAAATAAGACCGTTGAAGCAGAGAGGTGTTCAGTAAGGTTAAAGAAGGGCTGCCTGAAGGCAACCTCTCATGGATAAAATTTCTGAAACAAGCAAGAAAAGAAGCAAGAGAAAAGTTTTAACCTAAATTTTATTTTAAGATTATTGTAACTTCACCACTTACAGTTGTACAAGAGGTCCCATGCACTCTCTACTCAGTGGCCATCCAATGGTAACACATCAAAAAATTGCAGCCCAAGATGCAAGCCAGAATCCTGACATTGTATGGTTCAATCCAGTCCAGATGCCTGTTGGCCTTTTATTGCCACACCTGCTTCCCCCAGTCATGCACCCCATTCTTAATGTCTGGCAACCATTAACCTATTTTTCTTTTGTATGATGTAGTCATCTATAGAAAGTGATAGAATAAAGTCGCACAGTAGGGGCCATGTAGGGAGCAGTGTTTTCTTACTCAATACCGTATAATTCTCTACAAATCCATGTAGCTATTATGTGTATCAGTAGTTCCTCTCTCTGAATAGCTGAGTAGTGTGCCATGGAGAAGAATGCAGTGCAATCTGCGTACCCGGTCACTCACTGAGTAGCTGTGCTGCCCTAGGTGAGTGGCTTCCCCTCTCCCCTCCCCTATTCATTTCCTCCACAGATCCCCGTAGCAGTGCTGCTTGCCTCCTAGGATTCTTGCGAGGTCACATGAGTTCATATTTATAAAGCTTTCTGAGCAAGCCATGAATACAATAGGTTCTGTATAAATGTTATTTAAATAAAATATAAATAAATGAGTTAAGGTCACCTTGAATTTGAACAATGCTCACTCTTCTGATAAACAGAAGCAAGTGGCTGAGTTTGGTCTGAAGGGCACAAAGTAGCATAAAGCCTTTTGGACGGGTTGCATGTCAGTGGACTGAGGGCCAGAGGAAGGACACTTGTAAGTGGGCCCTGTTTCTCGACCTTCTTTCAATTTAGAAGCAAGTATGTTTTTGCCAGCTCTCTTCCAGCTTCCTGAGCATGGGGTTCCTCCCTATCCTCTTGTGCCCAAAGGTACTGTAACAGTGCAGCATTGAAAGATACACAGCTGATCTTTCAAGCCTTAGTCAAAACCTCAAGCTTGTTTACAGCAGGCATCACTAAATGGTCAAGGCAGATGCCTACATCCCGGGAAGCAGGGTGAAGTCTTTGCTGTACTGTTCTGTGCTGCAGCTCAGCCTTCTGGGGCCCCAGTATCTTGGTAAGTGTGCCTTCTCACACATGGGACATGTGCAGGTGACAATGATGACCCATCTGGCTTCATGCCAACTCCAAACCAAGAGTGACAGCACTGCTCCCTCATCCAAGCAGCCTGGCAATTACACAAGATGAAAAGTGCAGCTCCTATGTGCCTGGTGTGCCACTTGTACCTGTTCTTGGCAAGCAAAAACTGAATGGAGGGTGGCCTACATAGCAGAATGCCCCCTTGCTCCGCCTGCCTAGCTCTAGCCCTTCCCTTAGAATTTAAAGTGGGGAGTCATAAGCCAAAAGGTACAGGGGAAAAAGTGGTACAAATTACATTTCTCTGCAAATTGTCATCCATTAATTACATTAGGAGAAAAAAAATGGAAAACTCAGTAGCACTGTCCCCACCACATCCCAAGGAAACCCAACACTGGCTCAATGAGCCCTACACAATTTCAAGATACAGAGGCACACGCCGAAACACATCGCTATATTTAGAGATAATGAAGTTTTTCTTTCTTAAGGCTTGATATAAACTTTGATTACATAGCATTTCTTTAATTTGTTGCTATTCAAGAAAAACCTGGGGGCACCATGGTGAGCAGTGCCTAGCTTTTTTCATTTGCATTTTCATTTGCATATTTTAATTTCCCTGACTACAGCTCCATACACCTACGTGGACAGTTCCCATGGGAGAGAAGAGACTACTTTTCAGGATAAATAACATCTTTTATGCTTGAGGGGTTGACAAGCTCAGTTTAGTCATGGTACAGATTAGAAAAAATAAAATCATGGAGGTCGTGCACAATTTGGAAATGGCTACTTTCCATGCCAGGCTGCCCAGGGACTTCCAGCTAAGGAACAGAGATTTTGCTGACAGCCCGCAGATAGCCTTTAACTCCTTGCATTTGGAGGGTTCCTAATGATGATCACCGGGAAGAGTCTCGGGGATAAAGTCATCACCAAGCTACCAGTATACCAGCTCTGCAGGGAGAGGAAGGCCCTAGAGACCACTTCCTTCTCCCCTGTGTTGAGGATGAGACCACTGAACCAGGAGCAGGTCAGAGCCCAGCTTCCCTCTGCCTTCTCATTCACCAGGACTGTGTTGCTCTGATCTAGGAGCCTTGAACCCATGGCCCAGTTTGGGGAGGCCTCATAGTAACTTCCTACATTTTAGTATGTGAAACAAACAAGCAAAATAGCTGTAAGAGTCAGAAAACTTGAAAATCAAGTCTTAATCTCCCAATATAATGGTGAGTAGCAATCTGAGAAGCTTATGGAACAATCTTTAACCTTCTTTGGAAAAAAAAAATATATATAGTAATTTTAGGGAAGGGTCTACAGGGTGTTCAGGGTCTCTCTAGTAGGTCAGACATGTAGTGATCCACCTGTTTACAGGCTCCCATGAGCTGAGATTATAGGCATATGCCACCACTTCCTGTCTCAGTTGCCCTCTAAGTGTGCCCCTGGGGCAGGGCTGGCATGACAGGCCTGAGGACCGAACTCCTAGCGGTTATACCCGCTTGCAGGTGCTTTAATCTGCTGAACTACTTGGCCAGCCCTTGGAATATATTCTTGAGAGCTTTTGAAAAGGATGATCATGTTTTAAGTAGGGGTCGACTGTGGGAAGTCTAGTCTTTGCACTTTCCCTAGGAATTCTGGAATGCTCAAATTTGCTATCTGGAGACCTGTTTCCTGAAGGAACTCTAGGTCTCTTGAGAGTAACATCAAATTGGCATTAGTGCTCCTGTTACACTGGATAGAAGCTTTGAGAATATGGATAGGGTTAGGACAACTAAGTAGAGAGCCCAGAAATGCTTCCTCAGGTAGCAGAGGGCTCAGGGCCCTGGGTCTTGTCTTTCACCTTGGAAAGGAAGTCCACCGTGGTGTCACCATAATGATCTCTACTCCAAATACTGGCTCAGATTTATTTACTCAATCAATATTCACTGAACACGCCCTTTGTGCAATATTCCAGATAGTGGGGTACAAAGGTAGACAAGCCACCAGCTGTCCCTGAGTCAGGGAGCTAACAGTGTAGTAGGGGAAGCTACTCTTGAGCTAACAAGCAATTTCAACAAAACAAAAGATCCAGGTTTCATTATGGGGTTGTGGCTGTCACCACAGACAGTGAACTCCCACAGATGGACTTGAGTATCTAAACAAGTACATGAAAGCATGTACAGAACTAGCCCCAGTGATTTAAAATATTTATTTGACTTAATACGTCATTGGTTGAACTCATTTAGAGTAAAAAAGGAAACAATTTTCTCAAAGTGTGTGATCATACTGTTGGTAGTAAGGCTAGTTGTGTTATTCTGAGGCTGTCATGCAAATACTGTGGAGTACATCAGCTCATGGTCTTAGTCAGAAGAGGATGTTAAATGAAAACCCTATAGTCATGAATCTGAACTCAAAGTGTTAGCACGGATTGGTAACTTAGATTATCTCAACAATATTTGCTGCTCCTATCTCTGAGAAGTCCTACATACATCAGTAAACAATTAGCAATGATACTTACAGTGATGAAATAATGATTTCTAAATATCATTTGCCACTAAAGGAAGTACTGTAAGATGTCTTCCGAGAAACTACTGATTTCAGGACTGAAGCAGAAAATGTACTAGTAACTCTGGAACTGCTTGTCATGGTAGAAAGCAAAGACATCATTAGGGGCTATAAGGACCCTGGCCAAAGGACCCAGGAGCCAGACTATATAAACTTCCAATGGACAAAGATGTGGTACTTGTGATAGGTGTAGAGTGGCATCCCATCATAGTTAAGACTTCACTCCGTAATGGCTAGTGAGGTTGAAAATCATTTCTTGGTGCTCACTTGCCAACTGTGGATTATCTTCCAGAAAGGTCTCATTATGTCTTTCCTCCACTTCACAATAGATTGCATGTTGCAGTTGAGTTTGAAGAAGTCGCTTTATGCTGTTGATACAAGCACTTTGTAAAATGGTTGCCATGGGTGCCTTCCCTATTTAGAGGCTATTTTTTCACCTTTTCATAAGGTCTTTTGAAGTGCAAAAAGTCCAGCTTGTCTTGTTTTTATGGGGCATGCTTTCCATGACAATCCAAGGATTCTTTTCTTACCCTTAGACCTCAGAGATATTTTTCTGGCATTACATTTTTCTATGAGTTTAAGTTTTACAGTTTCCATTTAACTGTATAATCCATTTAGAGTTAATATTTATATCAATTGCGATATTTAAAAAATTTTATTTTAAAGTAAAAAAAATAGGGGCAAGGAGATGGTTCAGCAGTCTAAAGCACCTGCTTAGGCAAGCTTAAGCAACTGCAGGGACCTCGGTTCAATCTCCAGCACCACATGCTGTGCCAGGCCCACCCCCAGGGCAGACTGAACCAGCCATAGTACTAAATAAATAAATAAATAAAAGCAGTGATACAGAATTTCAAAACAAGATAGTAGGAGATTGAAAATAGTTAATTTATTTTACATTATTATCTTCAAAATAGTTGCTCCAATTACAAGATATAAGCTGCATAACTGATCAAACAATATAAGCACAAACCATTTTTTTCACTGAAATAAATCACTAATGTAACAATCTTATCTCTCTCTCTCTCTCTATCTATCTATCTATCTATCTATCTATCTATCTATCTATGGAAAGGACAATATGTATCGTCCTTTCCTTGATTTTTTTTCTAGCTCAGCCCACCCTGAGTGTGGGGCTGGCATTACATGTAGTGCCACGGATCGAACCATGGTTCCCTGCTCCTGCCTAAGCACAGGTGCCTTAGATTGCTGAGCCATTTCACTAGCCCCTCACTTCCTTTTTCTCCTCCCTTCATCCATCCCAGTTGTTCTCAAGTATTGAGCAGTCTCTTTACCTTTCACAATATATATTTTAGATTTTGATCTCATTTTGTCTTTCAGTGTGTTACATTAGGGAGACAATATGATATTTACACATGTGAATTTGACTTACTTTACTTATGAATATGGTCCTTAGTTGCATCCATTTACCTATAAAAGACTCAAATTTACCCTTCTTTATAGCTAAGTAATGTTTCATAATATAAAACTACCACATCTCTTTGTTCATTCCTCAGGTGATGGACATTTGGGTTGTTTCCAAGATTTAGCTATGACAAATTGCGCTGCTATAAACATGGATGTGCATATATTGCTGTGGTAGGATGTTTCTAATTCTTATGGGAAAATACCCTGAAGGGCAATAGTTGGGTCAAATGGGAACATTAATGTCAGCTTTTTTGAGAAATCTCTACACTGATTTGCATTGTGGTTTTACAAGTCTCCGCTCCCACTAACTGTGGAGAAGTGTTCTTTTTCTCTCACAGCCCTACTGGCATTTGCTATTGATTTATTTCTTGATGAGGATCAATAGAACAGAGTAGAAGATGTAGGCACATTTACAAACCCACTCAGTCACCTTATCTTTGAAAAAGTGGCAAAACATTTTTGGATTAGGTCTTTGAATTTGGGGGCCTGAATTTTCTTCAATTTTTTAATATGTACTAGATAGACGTTCACTGGAAGAAAGATATCCTCTTTAATAAATGGTGCTGAAAAAATTGGCTCTCCACACGACAGAGACTAAAACTAGACCCATGTCTATCGCCATGCTCTAAACTGAAGTTAAAATAGAACATCTAAACATTAAAACAGAAACACTAAATCTATTGGAAGAGAAATCAGGCATAAATGTTGAAGATATAAGTGTAGGTAGAGAGTTCATGATCAAAAACCAAACTGCACGAGTAGTACTTCAAAGAATCAATAATTGTGATCTCATCTTACTCAAAATTTTTCGCATCAAAGGAAATCACCAATAGAGTAACACACTGAAAGACAAAATGAGATCAAAATCTAAAATATATATTGTGAAAGGTAAAGAGACTGCTCAATACTTGAGAACAACTGGAATGGATGAAGGGAGGAGAAAAAGGAAGTGAGGGGCTAGTGAAATGGCTCAGCAATCTAAGCCCACAGATTGGGAAAAAAATTATAGCCAACTGTTCCTCAGACAAAGAACTTCTATCTAGTACTTATAAAAAAATGAAAAAAATTCAGGCCCCCAAATTCAAAGACCTAATCTAAAAATGAGCATCTGAGATGAATATACACTTCTCAGATGAATAAATACAAATAGCAAGTAAATATATGAAAAAATGTTCAACATCCTTGGTCATTCGAGAAATGCAAATTAAAACAACGCTGAGATTCCCTCTCACCCCAGAAAGAACGTCTGTCACCAAGTTGTGAGGCTTACATCAGGTTTCATTTTATGGCTTGTGGATATTCAATTGCTCTAGAATCATTTGTTTAGAAGAGTATCTTTTCTCTATTTAATTATTTTTGTAACTTTATCAAATTTTAATTATTGAACCAGTTATTTCTGAGTTTTCATGGAGTTCCATTAATCTTTGTGTCTTTCCTCTCAACCTTAATCTTGGGTGGAATTATTCCACTGTCTTTACCTTCCTAGAGCCTGTTTTATTTCATATAAATTTTAGCATAACCTTTTGGCTATCAAAAATGTTGCTGATATTTTGATAGAAATAATGTTGACCTTGTTATCAACTTGTTGAGAATTAAAATCTTTATTATGTTGCATTTCCAGGTGTTGTATGATTCCTCGCATTAACCTTTTGCAATCTTTCCCATGGTAATGTGTGTTTTGTTAAAGATATACCTAACATTTTCACTTTTGTTAGCAGAGCTATTACTGGAATTAAATTTATAATTTTAACTGCCATATGTTTACTAGTAGTATACAGAAACACGATTGAGCTCAGTGTGTGCTGTCCTCTGACACTTTACTAAATTTGCTTATTAGACCTTGAATATTCTTTTGTGATATTTTTGGATCTCTCTACATGGAAAGTCATGTTACCTGCAAGTAGAGAGTTTTATTTCCTTTCCTGTCTTTAAAGCTTTTGTTTCCTTTTCTTACCTTATTGCAGTGGCTAGGACTGCCCATTCTGTGTTGAGTAACACTGAAAACTGATAGCCTTGCCCTGATGTTGATCTTAAGGGGGAGGCATTTGTCTTCCACCATTAAACAATTATTGATGGTTTTATGGGTACTAACAGTAATGTGCTTCCATTTCAGAAAGGATCAATAACATAATTTTATTCTGTGCAACTCTATATTCCTATAATAAAATATCTTAAAGACCACACATAAATTTTGGACCAGTGTGAACCAAACAATGTTAGAATGGACCAAGCATTTGCTGATAAAGAATCATTGTTAATTTAGTTGTGATCATGACATGTTAAACACATTTGCTAAACCCACTGAATCTACACCTGCGGAACTGCAGCCTTGTGCTCTCTCCCCACCTACAGCCTCTTAGTTCACAGTAGCTAAAGAGAATAGCTGTGAATCTGGAGGGAGCTTAAAGAGGTGGGGGTAGGGCAGGTCGTTAACCACAATAACTCACAGGAAACTGCCTGTGCCATCCAGCGTATCAACTGGCTTTGCAAGCACCCGGCCCAGATGTGTCAGGCCTATGGACACAGACTCTTTTATGAGGCTTGTTCAATGGCTGTCTGTGAGCTGGGGTTGCCCAGCCACCTCCTGGCCAGAGCGTGTTGGGCAGCATCCAAACCAATGACAGAGTTCACACTCTCCAGTCTCTGCTCTCCCTTCGCGGGGACTGGAAAGTCTCCATCTTCCACAACATAAGTGGGGACACTGCAAGCACAGTTGTTGGCTGGCAGGGCTCAGGCCACTCTTCATTGTATGCAAGCTGTGGGCACTGGGCATCGATTCAGCAAACATTTACCAAGAAGCTTCAAGGTGCCCAGGAGTTTATGAGCTTAGGAAGCAAGGCTTCTGGAGGCATGATGATTCACAAGAACAGCTTGGTCCAGACCCTAGTCAGATGCCTGGAGAGGAGAGATGGGATAGCAGGGGAGCTCTAAGAAGGAGGGACAGGATTCAGACAAGTGGACTGGGGAAGGGGAGGAACATTTTTCTCCTTCGTTTGATAGTGTAATGTTGTTAATATGAAAATGTATTTGTTTGCACACACATATGAGAAGATTCGGTATTTATCTTTCTATGTCTCCAGATCCAAAATGTTACTACAAATAACAAGATGTCATTGTTTTTCGTGGCTTAATAATATTCCACTGCATATGCACATCACATTTTCCTTGTCTATTTAGAAGAAGGCATAAAACAGTTGCCACTAAAGAGGGAAAAAGAGTAAAAGGGAAATAGATGTTGATTAAGGGACATGAGAATACAGTTAGAGAGAAACAACTATTTCTGGTTTTCCATATAGTACAACAGGGTAACTTGGTTATAATAACCTACAATATATTTCAAAATAATTAGAAAAGTATGAAATCTCATAACAATAGCACTGATTAATGTTTTAAGAGATATAAGATCTGATTACCCTGATTTGATCATCATACACTGTGTATCTGTTTCAAATTACCATACCATACGTGATAAAGATGTACAAGTATTATGTCTCAATTCAAATGAATAAAATGTTTTTGTTGTCTTACATCACCCTTGTCCTAGTCCTTTGAATAGAGGGAGGTGACATTTCTTGTTTGTTGGTTTGCTTGCTTTTTAAAAAATTGACCCTGCTACTGTTGTACGTTGGAAGTATGTCAGTGTTATATCTGGGATTCATGAAAGACAGCAACAAAATCCATGAGTTCATCACCATGCCATTCATTAACTATCAAGATCTTTTGATAGCTCTTATTTCTACCTTTTGGAGTCTTCAAATGCTTGTGTGTTGTGTTCCATCTGGGATTGCTCTGTCAAGGAGAAAACCTGGAAGGAATGAGAATGTTCCACCTTGGCCAGATCTGGAGGCCTCTATATTTTATTAAAGTAGGGATTGCAATAAGAACAGAAAACAGATGTTGAATGCATAGTATATGCCTGGTTTTCTGTCTTCTCAAAGTGTCCTAAATATCATCTCATCTCATTCATGCAGTCATGCTGTGAAGCATATCCTGGTATCTCTAAATTTGACTGATCAGAAAAACCAGTCTCAGTTGAAATTACTTGCAAAGGACACACAACTAATAAGTAATGCAAAGCCATCTGAATCTTAAGCCCTGCCATTAAGTTCAACGTTGAAAGCCTCATTTGATCTAAGAACAAGCAAATTTTCATGTGAGTAGAAAGGAAAGCTAGGGGCTGGGAAGATAGTTCAGTAGCATAAGCGCTTGCCTGGCAAGCACAAGCACCTGAGTTCAATACCCGGCTTCCCCCACCCCCACCAAAAAAAGGAAAGAAAAGGTGGATATGTCACACAGAGTGAGAAAGTATCAGCAACAAACATTATCAGCCACAAACATTTCTTGAACATCTTCCAAGCTCAAAGACTGTTATTCAACCTGTATACCGTGCCACTAGAGAAAGCCTCTACAGAGGGGTTAGTGCTGCACTAAGACTTGAAGCATAAGTGGATTAACATAGTCAGAGAAGGAGCTGAAGGAAATAATGAGTAGATGGAATAGCACTCACTAAGAGAAGGAGTCTGGAAAGAATACATTGAAGTCAGGGAATGGTGACTACCCTGTAAGACATGGAGAGAGCCCGGGGCTTGGGCTGGGTGCAGCTGAGCAATAGGAAGCAACAGCAAAGCACCCTGGCCACACATAAAGTCAACAAGTTCTGTGAGCACATGTATGTGTCACTTCTTGCTTATGGCTTCAGGAAAAAGCAGTTGTATTTAATCTGAAGGATTTAGTGCCTGCATACATAATCTATCAAAGCTTTGACCAGATCTCAGAATTCTGCAATAATGAACAGGAATATACAGTTCTTGGGGAGAGTCATGAGCAAGGCTGCCAATCCAGGCAGGGGCCTGGACGTGGGTGTTACTTAGTCTTACCCAGTGGAGTACCAACTTGATGCATCACATAGTGCCACACCAAAGGAACTAGAGGACACAAAAGAACCCAACAATGTGGTCCACACCAAAGGCTTTTGATCAAACGAGAGTGAATGAACTGCCCTCACCTCTGCCTGAAATCTTGTAACTCTCTGGCTGCAGACACATCTATCTTGCAACCCAAGTTAGTGTGTACAGCACGGGCTTAAAATAGTTTCCCTGAGTACCTGATTGGCAGCAGGCTTTCTCCTGTACAGCATATTTCTACATAATTTGACTCCTGCCCACAAGCCTGTAGGCAGGGATTCTAGCCCTACTCTCCAAAGCTTCTGAACAGAAAGGGGTTACGCTGTAGCTCAGCCTCTAACTTGGCTCTTGTACATACTCAATAGGAATTCCGAGGGCTGGTGATATAGCTCAGTGAACTAAGCACTTGCTTATGTAAGCACAGGGGCCAGGGTTCAATCCCTGGCATCGCATGGCACACTCGTCCTGCCACCAGACACACTGAGCCAGGAATAGAGTCTGTGCATGGTGGTGCATGCCTATAATCTCAGCACGAGAGAAGCAGAAATCAGGAGTATCAGTATGAGTCTGAGCTGTGTAGCGAGACCCTACGCATGTGTGCACGCTTGAGTGCATGCATACGCACACACACACACACGCGCGCGCACACACACACAGACTTAATAGGACTTCCAGTACATTACTTAATGGCTGTCCATTGAACACCTCATCTCATTTATCCACAATGTCCCCAGACTCTGCTCCACGCCTTCCAGGCAGAGCCTTTCTAGACAAATCACGAGAGGTAACTGGGTTCCATTGGTGCCAAATTCCAACCTCTGGGCCTCTCTTTCCCAGGCATCCACACTGCCACTTAGGGTATTTGGTGCCATAAATGCTGCTCTCTTGGACGAGTCCTGCATTTAGTCTACATTGGGCATTTATTTCAGTTTCTGACTATTAATTTAACAGTAGAGTGTTCCTCAGGGCTGTTTTTAGAAGCCCAGCCTAATGCGACAGCGGAGCCTGGTGGCCATTCTTGGGTCACCAGTACCTAGCTATAGTATGATAGAACAAGAGTAGGTCTAGGTTGCTTTTCAGATGTCATTCCTACAGGGTTGGGTAGTGATCTGGGGAAAAGGGCTATCCCTGGAGACCACCTTGCTGGGTGCAAGAGCAAACTGAGAGGAGAGCTGGAGGCTGGAAAGCCTGTACTACCTCAGGAATGAAGCTCAATAAGGTTGCAGACCTAGAGAGCAAGTTGAGTCCCACCACATGCCCTTACACTCCTCCAGGGTAAAGCCTTACCAGGCCCTCCTTAAGCGAAGCTATCTTCTCCTAGAGGCAAACAGGAAGCAAATCCATCATTCTAAAAGAGTGGTAGAAATTTCCTGAAGGAGCAGAAATGAAATGTGGAAGGGAAGAGATTTTAGTGATCTGACGTGGGCTTTTAAATCTGCTAGCTCATATCCCTAAACTAATTTCTAGGTAAAGACCACAGACAGCCAGCTTGGCCTCTGGGGACATGCATATCTTCTAACTAAAGAGTGCATCAGGTTGAGTGAGAGTAAACAGACAGACCCACACCCACAACACTGTCCTGTGGGGTCCAGGAAGGAGAGGAGTGGGCTGGTGGTGGACAACGGAAGCAGGGCTGGAGACAAGGAGGTAAACTGAGAGCAACAATGACAGTGCCTTGCTCCTTGCCTGTCAGATGCTGGTCCCAGCTTCTTGAGGCTGAGGTCTCCCAAGACCTGGAAGTGAGACACAGCTCTCTTGTCCCCATCCTCACTCCTGATTAGCTACCTGACTTCGTAGGGCACTTGCCCTGCTTTGAGCTCTTTCCAACTGGTTGCCATGGGCTTTGGTAAGGGGCAGGACAGATTTTCTGTACATGGACATAAATTGCCTGAGGGTGAGCAGCACAGCACGGTGCTGCATAAGGACAGAGTTTCCTCCTCTTTCCTCAGCCATTTAACCAGCGGAATAGCCATATCAT
The DNA here is from genome assembly GCA_004027025.1 of Myocastor coypus. NCBI lineage: Eukaryota > Metazoa > Chordata > Mammalia > Rodentia > Myocastoridae > Myocastor > Myocastor coypus. The sequence continues at coordinate 13,916 of PVJA010046630.1, forward strand.
CAGCACAATCCGTTAGGTCTCCCTCCTTCCAGTGTGTCTGCTCTGGAAGGTTTGCGTGTTCAGTACAGCTGATGTGTGCCAAACACATAGTCCTGACCACCTCCCTTCACTCCTCCAAATCCTTCCATGAGTTCCCATTTTTCTTAGAATACACTGTGTTTTAGGGAATGGCCAAAAAATTCCTGCAGCAGCTTGGCTCCCATGGCCTGCCCACCATGGCCCCATGGAAATCTGGCTTATGCTTTTTCTGTAGGGTTTTTCTTGTGTTCTCCATTACACTCTTGGAATGATCTCTTTCTATAGCTGTCTTTCCCATTAGGCTTTGAAGTCTGATATTAGCAACTGGCTTCATTTATGCCCAGACACTTCTTTGCCTGGCACAGACCTTGGGAAGAATGTTTGTCCAAAGTCATGTCCCCAGGTGATGCCAGAATTGTAATGAACATCTTCTGGTTTAATTACCACTCTATCCTCCTGGCCACATGCACATGTACGTAGGGACCTTCCCGCTTAGTGGCACCCACGGGATACTTCCCCATCTGGAGTCCAGCGAAAGGTGTTGTACATACTTTTACAGACCCCGGACCTGATATCTCCTGTGGAACCCTGTGGGAAATTCCCAGCAGAGAGGCTGGGTTCAGACCCTCCCAGCTAATCCAAGAGCTGAACATCTCGCTAGAGGACCACAGCGGGCTCACTTCTATGAGCAGCAGCAGGAAGAAGTGGAACACAGCAGCCAGATCCAGCCAGCACATCTGGACAAATGCCGACTTGGTTGATCCGGACCTGAATCTCAGTAAGTGCTAACCGCATAACTGCACCAGAGCTCTACACCAAAGGGCAAAGGACAGTGCTATACAAAATGACAAAAAGAACGACCGAGAGGCAATCTCATGCCCAAGCCCACTCAGAATAAATGCAGGAGCTACTAACATGGAAGACACTGGGAACTAAATAGCAGAAATCTCAGAATTAATAGCATTTGAATTAAATAAACAAATGAAGACATGTATAGAGCAACTCAGATCAGAAATAACTTCCGAAGTAAAAAAAATAAATTCATGAATTAATAGTGTATGAAGCAAAAAAAAAAAAAATACTGCTGAAAAGGAT
>PVJA010046631.1:0-15029 GCA_004027025.1 Myocastor coypus
TCCCAAGTGCTAGGATTACAGGTGTGTGCCACCATGCCCAGCCACCAAAGAAATGTCGTGAAGGGACCTAAGGCCAGTACTTTCACTACATCTGATCCTTGTTTGATATTACTATTTAAGAAGCTACCTGAAACGATTTATGGGTATATTATAGAATAATACTATTGGAAATTAAAATAATAGTAAAGACAAAGAGGCACAGACGAAGTGAAAGAAGTTAGTAGAACAATTCAGTGCTAAATGGTTACATTTGAAAACATTAAGGTAAACTCACACTACTAGGACTGGCCAAATAGCTCAGCAGATTAAAGCGCCTGCAAACAGGTGCAGCAGCCAGGAGTTCCAACCCGGGCTGCCAGCCCTGCCCCCGGAGCATGCTGAGACATTAATTGAGACTGGGCGGAGTGACACAAGCCCAGCTCTTGAGAGGCAGTAAGCAGACGGATCACTCACAGTCTGATTTAGTATGGATCCTGAGCACCCTGTAGACCTCCCCACCCCCCAGAAAAAAACCCATACTACTTTTTTTTCTTGGCAGGACCAGGTTTAAACTCACGACCTTGCACTTGCCAGGCAGGCACTTGTACCATAGAGCTATCTCCCCAGCCCCATTCATGTTGCTTTAAATATGTATTCCTGGGCCAGTGAGATAGCTCAGTGGACTAAGCGCAAGCAAGTGCAGGTACCCAGGTTCAGTCCCTGTCCCCAGTGCCACGCTGGCCACATCCCCGGATACACTGAGCCAGCCACCGAGTCCGGGAGCGGTGGCTCATCCCTGTAATCCCAGCACTGGGGAGGCTGAGAACGGGAGGACCACTATGAGTTCAAGCTGCATAATGAGACCCTGTACCAAATACAACATTTTTTTAAATAAAATATATAACACTCTGCCAATAAAAAGTACCAAAGTTTTGCCATTTGAAAACCTAGAAATTATAAGCATTCCCTAAAATCCAGATTTTGATAATTAGACATCATTGTTCCATTAAAAAGAACCAGAGGTCCTTGAAGAAATGGCCCATCTAGGATTGAGGAAGGCACATGGAAGATGAATCTGAGTCATCTTTAGACAGAAACCGAGAAAATGTTTAAAAATTAACAGGACCATATTGAAGAACTCAGAAGTTGGCTCTTAAAAGCACTACTAGATACATTTGGGGCAGTTTTACCTTTAAAAATGTAATTATTATAAATGAGTAAGACATGGAACACATTTATTAAATCGCAAAGTTCTCTAGTGGCATGCTCAATAGCAGTAACTATCGCCTCTCCTGCTGGTTCTGAAAATTGCAATTAAAGGGAAAGCAGCAAGGACTCGCCCTATATTTACAGGTAAATGCCAGCTGAGTAGTGCGGGAACAGTAGAAGCAGAAAATTACTACTTTTCATTTGCTCGTGAAGTAAGCAATCTTAGTGAAAATAAGCCGTGGATTATAAAAAATCTTAAGTAAACGTTGATCCTGGTGTAGAGGAAACAGGAAGAGATGAGGCATCAACCCAGAGGCACGGCGTTTCTGACAGGTGAGAGGAAGCTCTAGTGTTTTCATGCACAGCACTGATCAAAGTTCTCTTGATTATCAACAAAAGATATTAACAGAATTTTTTAAAAGTCAGTGCTGAATGTAATCATAATTACTGATATATAACAGATAAAAACAGTAGTAATCTTTTAATAATAAACAACATGTTAGTATGTTTAGCCTAATTAAAAATACAATATTGTCAGTGAGAAAACATAAATCAATGGGTTCTTGATTTTTCTACTGTCACTGTTCCTATACTCTTCAGCCTAAATGTTATTGATATCTGAGGTGGGGGCTCAACACTGATCATATTGCTTTCTTGTTATGAGCACTGACTGGGAAGAGAAAGTTCTAACAAGCTCACAAAGTTGTTTGAATTCCTGTTGAGTCAAATGGCAAAAAGTACAATGACAAAAAAATAGCTGGCAGAGAGGATTTATGGAACAGTCTCATCACAAAGAAATAAAATATTTGAGGTGATAGGAATATATACTTGTTGACTGGATCATCCTACATTACATACCTGTATTGAAATGTCATACTGTACCCCCAAATGCATAAAATTGTCTATAAATTAAAAACAAAAGAAAGTCTTTAAAGATTAACTTAAAAAAGAAAAAACTTGCACAAGGTAAACTAGATTTTCACGTGGCAAGCAAGAATCATACCACAGGTTACTCTGACTCCAAAGGGGAAAGTGTAGCTTCACAATGGAGAGACCTAGTTGTCCTCACTTAAACAATTACTAAGCATAGCTTCACCAAGAGCAGACACCAGTCACTACATGTCTCTCATGTGGTGTAATAGGAGTTACTCAGCATCACCAGTGAAATTTTTCATCCAAAACATTCAGTTTGGATCTAATCAAGCCATTCATTCTTTGTAATCCCTGATACAGGAGAGACAGAGGCTAGAAGAACAAGCCAAATGATACTATGAGCAAGCCATTGGATAAATCCAGAATGTAGGACATTCTTTTACTTTTAACTTTAATTAATTTATTTATTTATTTATTTATTTATTTATTTATTTATTTATAGTCAGCTCAAGCCTGCCCCGGGTGTTGGGCAGGTGCAGCATGGGGTGCTGGGGATTGAACCACAGTCCCTGAGGTTTCCTAAGCTTGCCTAAGCAGGTGCTTTAGACCACTGAGCTATCTCTTTTTGAGACATTGAGACAGAGTCTCAGGCTGGCCTTGAGCTCACTTTGTAGCCCAGGCTGGTCTCAAACTCAGACTAATCCTCCTGCCTCAGCCTCCAAAGTGCTGGGACTAAAGGCATGTGCCACCATGCCTGGCTTAGGACATTCTCAAGAGAAGTGGCCTGATACCTTAATAATCAATATCCTTGGGAAAAAAAGGAAAGAAAGGAATGATTGTTCTAGAAAATGAGGAAGTCTCTTGATTAAATCTTGGTTTTAGACAAATCAGATACAAAGAGTGAGTGAAAAATACTATAAATACTTAAGACATTTTAAAACATATCAGGGCTGGCCAAATAGGGATTAAAGTACCGCAAGCAGGCTCAGGGGTCGGGGCCTGCCGTGCTGGCCCTGCCCCCAGGGCATGCTGAGATGGCAATTGAGACTAGACATGGTGGCATGCACCTACCAGCTCCTGGGAAGCTGAAAACAGGCTGCGAGTCTGCTGTAGCAGTGAGACCCTGAACATTATGTAAATCCTTCCCTAAAATACAAAAATATAAATACATAAACATAAAACATATCACTCATTGCTGATAATAATGGAATAAGAGTTTCAAAGCAAAGGAGAATATTTTGAGAAGCATCAATGTCAGTAAGTTTTTTACTGAAGTAAGTTTTTACTTGAGTAGTTATTGTATAGTAAGATCACCCCTTGCTGCTCAATCAAATAAAGATTCTCTAGTGTATACCCACTGGCTCTTTGTCAAAGTCAAAATGATCATGAAAAGAAAATGTTTTGAGTGTAGTTGGGACATGATAACACCTATAGCAGTGCAACTGAAGACACTTTCGGAAGAGGACTTCCAGAAATGCTTCAGAAAGCATCAAGAAGGCGATACATGTTCAAAGCAAAGGGAAGTACTTTGAAGAGGATTAGTGTCAACACTGTTACATCATAACACATACTTTTGAAATTAAAGTACTCAGTGTATTTTCATCATACCTTAAAAATAAGACATTTAGGCAACAAAATATTAGTTGCGATGGATGTGATATTGTTATCATACTTACTTAGAGGAATTTCATTTTTAGTGAAGTGCATACACTGTAATATTTAGAAGTGAAATTTCTTGGTAGATGCAATTTAATTTGCAAAGGTAATGTACTTACATGCACACGCCAGAGCTCTCTGTGTCCTTGGGTTCTGCATCAGTAGATTCAGCCAAGTATGGGTTGAAAATTATCCCCCCAAAAGTTGAGGACATTTTGTCTTTACTTCCCAAGCAACACAATATGATAACTGTTTAGATAACATTGAGACTATACTATTTGCAGTAATAGGTATTCTTAGGTATTAGACGTAAACCAGAAATACATACGTTCCTAATTTAGTGGCCAAATTTCGTTCATTTGACTATGTCACTAAGTGAATTAGTTACTAAAAGGGTTGTATACAGTACTATAATATTTAGACTAAAGAAATGGTCAGAGGAAACCCAACCTCACAACTTTGGTTTTATTCACACAAGTCTTAGGCCAGGTGTGGTAGCGCATGCCCGTGATCCCAGCACTGGAAAAGCAGAAGCAGGGGGGTCGCTGTAAGTTCAAGGCCGGCCCGGGCTGCAAAGCGAGTTCAAGGCCTGGCTGAGCTACATAGTGAGACCCTGTCTCAAAAAAAAATGCAGGGAAAGTGCTTGCCTGACAAGCACAAGGGCCTGAGCTCAATCTCTGATTCTGCAACACCAAAAAAGGGAAATCTCTTCCATACAGTGATGCGAGGTAAAACAACCATAAAACTGTGATACTGTGTCATACATTATGATCAGCAAAACATACAGCAGAGTACTGTATAAACAAGATGTACTATACCAATACAAAGAAGAGACACTGAGATTCTATAAACAGAATGTACAGAAAAAGATGATGAATTAGGTCAGAGAGGCAGGGCAGTCCAAGCAGCCCTTAAGTGGGTAGGTCATTACAGGAGAAAGATCTGCAGTGATTTAAAGTATAGGGCAGAATGAGCGAAGGTTCCCTGCAAATACAATGTTGTTCCACATAAGTGACTTTAATTACAGATTTAGGTATTTCAGGGCATGCTGAAGCCAGTTCCTCAGATGGAAGGAACAACTCTGTGTGTGTGTGTGTGTGTCTGTGTACGTGTGTACGTGTGTAAATTGTTTACATAGGATACAAATATGGAAAAATGTTAAAAGTTGTTCAATCCTTGTGGGGTGGTTGTACTCTTCTTTCCACCTTTCTATATTATTTGAAATGTTAAACTTAAAACAAAAATTATGAAAGTGCTATCAATATTGTTTGATTCTGCAAACAGGTAGTGACACAATCACAGTGTGTGCAAAAAAATAATGGAATTTGTCCTAGATATTTTTTGTTTGTTTCTTTTTGTTTTGCGGTGCCAGGGATTGAACTCAGGACCCTGTGCTTGCCAGGCAAGCACTTACTCTACTGAGCTATCTCCCTTTGTCCTAAAAAGAATTTTCTGCATAGACTACATGCATTGCAGAAAAGAAATCAAGGTTCATTGAGCAGCGAGGCTGAGGAACCGTCATGTCATCAGAATCAGATACAAAACGGAAGCCCGCAGTGATCCGCAACGGTGGGGGCCCAGCAGAAGGAACGTGGAATCGATCTGACACTGAGCAGGAAGGTGCATACTACGGTGAGGAGGCCGAGGTGGACCGCAGCACCCCAGGAGAGACTATGAGCTGTATGAGTACTCGTGCCAGCAGCTGCAGAGGCTAACGACTGAGATCCAGGACCTGGAGAGCAGAGGATGTGGCCATTGAAGTTGAAGCACGGAGGGTCCAGAGCCATGCGCACTGCATGACTTAACCAGTTAGCCCACATCAGCTGGAAGAAAGGAAGAGGGCAGACCCAGGAAGCCAAGCGAAAAGCAGATGCCTATCACCTGCAGCTACAGAACTGGCTGAGTGAGGTGACCCACCTGCAGAAGGAGATCGCCAGATGTCTGGAGCTTAAGTCAAAGCGTGAAGAAATAGATCTGGTCGTTGTAGAGGAGTTTTACAAGGGGGCTCCAGCAGACGTCAGAAGGGTTTCCCATGGGAGACCCTCACCAGCAGACCCTGGCACATGTGGCCTGGGAGCTAAGGCAGTGGAAAAGACTCGCAGAGAAGTGTTGAGAGTCACTGTCCAACAAGATCGTCAAAGAGGCTGAAGTGAAGAAGGAGCATGTGAGCAGCCTTCAGCCTCGGCTTAGTAGCATCACGCAGGCTTCCCTGCCAGTGTGGCAGTACCTGTTCACGCCACTTGACCAGGCTCACAAGCAATGCGAGACAGCCAGACACCTGCTGCCTCCCCTCTACGTGCTCTTTGTGCAGGCTACCGCCTGCAGGCAGGCCTGTGATAAGACCTTGTCAGGGGCCATGGAAGGCAGTGTGGATGAAGCCAAGGCTGTTCAAGCCTCCTGATGACTCCCAAGGTGACTAGAGCTACTCAGATGCTGAGGAGGAGCAGACCATGAAACGGTGGAGACCCACACTGGGTGTTCAGTTGGATGACAAGCGCAAGGCGATGCTGAAGAGACACCGTCTGTCCATCATGGTTGACCTGAAAAGCAACATGTCTCACGTGACTTACGGCTAAACTTATAATATGAAAGCCAAAGTGACCATTGCCCCAGAGCTGATCACCCCTATCAGTGCAGGGGACTTGCTGTCTCCTGACTCAGTGCTAAGGCATTTCTATTCTGGTGATCATGGGGAAAAAAAAAAAAAAAAAACAAAAAACTGCAAAGCCAGCCAATCAGTATCAGTTTTATAAAGTTGGCACTCTGACTTTGAGAGACTATGTGCTAGACCTAGGCCATCCCTATTTGTGACTATAGAAGCTGAGAGGACTTCACTTGCCCAGAGAGCAACCCCAGCATGCAGTGACTGCCAACCACTTGCTGCAGCCACATGGAAACAACCAAGAAGCTGCTGAAGACCAGGGTGTGGTCTCCTCCAGCCCTCCACAGTTTGCGTCCCTGGAAGGTGGCATTGTGCCAGTTACCAGCAATTGCCCATACCTCTTCCCTGCCTGGTAAAGTGGGTGAGAATTGCCCATGAAGATTATGTGAACCGAATTTCACCAAGGACATTGTGGAGGCAGGATTAGCTGGGGACACCAGTCTGTACCACATGGCACTCAATGAAAGGGACACATCCAAACTCCAGGCTGCAGTGGTATTGAACCCTGACTATTTCTCCAGCTCTGACTGAAATGGAAAGAAGAGAAAGCCAATAGCAATGATCACAATATTCAGGCCATAGACAGAGAGGTCAGTGTGTACTACAAAGAGCTCTGTGGTCCTAAGCCCAGTCACCTGCTCTTGTCCAACCAGCTGCAGTGGCTGTGAGCTCTTAGAGGGCCTGGAAACTGAGAGCCACAATGACACTGTGGAGGGACCCAAGGAGTTTCCCCAGGAGAAGACATGTCTGCAGCTCTTCAGGGATCCAAGCAGGAGGAAACCATTTAAATATAAGCATCCTCCAGGACTCTCCAGCCATCGCTGACCTCCCACTCAGCCTCTTGCTTCCTCCATGACCTTGCCTCAAGCACCGGGCTTCTGCTTTCTGCTCTGTTCACATGTCACTCTGTATAGCCTCCAAAGACAGAAGCCAATAAAAGTGCCACCTGGCGAAAAGAAAGAAAAAAAGAAAGAGGCCAAATTATTAATACTGGAAGATGAGATTGACTTATTTATTTATTTATTTATTTACTTACTTACTTATTTACTTATTTATTTATTTATGTCTTTTTGAGACAGAATCTCGCTATGCAGTTCAGGCTGGCCTTGAGCTCACTTTTGTAGCCCAGGCTTGTCTCGAACTCACACTGATCCTCCTGCCTCAGGCTCCCAAGTGCTGGGATTCTAGGTGTGCACCACAACGCCTGGTGACTTACTGATTTATTTATTTCACGCAGGGTCTCACTACACAGCTCAGACTCATAGTGATGCTCTTGTCTTAGCCTCCCCAGTGCTGGGATCACAGGTGTGCACCTCCACACAGTCGGCATGGCGTGGGGTACCAGGGATCAAACCCAGATCCTTGTGCTTGCCAGGCAAGCCCTTAGGCCGCCAAGATATCTCCTCAGCCTGAGACTGACTTTCAAACAGACCAATTTTGCATTCCTTCCATAAGATTGTTTTCCTTTATATCCATTGTCTGAGGTGACAGCGGATTGCGCACAGTGAGCAGCGAGGTCTCCATCTCCCTGGAGACCCTTACACGCTTGGTAGCATGCACGCACACCGAAGGGGGCAGAATGCACTGCAAGAGCCACCTCAGTGACATGTACAGGGTCCCCATGGATATATGCAAGAGTACATATATGTATAATAGTACACAGACCATTATATGTTTAATCAACATTAAGTCCCTGTCCCCATGCATATAAGCATGTACATTTAACTAAGCCGTGCATAAGACATTCATTCATAATTCCAAATAAATCCAAGACAGTACGACTATTACAGTCCAATAGTTCCGATATATCTTACATAAGACATACAATGCATGATATAGGCATTAGCGCATGCAGTTAAATAATCCTTGTCCAAATGTCTATCCCTGTCTATTAGAAGTCTATTAATCCACATCCTCTGAGAAACCATCAATCTGCCAGGCAGGTGTCCCCCTCTTCTCTCTGGGCCCATATGTTTTGGGGGTAGCTAGAGTGAAACTTTATCAGACATCTGGTTCTTTCTTCAGGGTCATAATATTAAATTCGCTCATTCATTCCTCTTAAATAAGACATCTCGATGGAAACGGGTCTACTGGAAAGAAACCAGCAACGACTCTAACTCAGTGCACTTGGTATCTTTTTAATTTTTGGGTTGCTGTGACTCAGCATATGTCGTCAAGGTATGAACGTGTCCAATTCAATTGTAGTCGGACTTATTAGTCAGTACCCTTGGCCTGCATAGTCAGTACCTTGGCCAGGTGACTAGACAGCGTCTCCTTCAGAGCAAAACAGTTCCACCAAAGAAGCAGCTAAATATCACTTCTGAAAGACCTCATCTTTCAGAAAATAATCAGTGTATCTGAGTTGGGTAGCTGGAGCCCTGCAAAGACAACGTTGACTTCATAAAGCAAGAATCAGAATGTAGCCAGGGTCTTCAAATCACGAAGATCTCCAAGGAGAGTCAGAAGCAGAAGGAGACTCCCCACCTCCCACTCAGTTGCTAGGAGCGTGGAAACTAGTTTCCCATCCATCCCAAATACACCACCACAACCTGGAAAAATCACCAGACAATTCTGAATCCCAGAGCCATTCCTGATCCTGCTGTCACACCTCATCCTGTCCATCAAGTACATAGAATAACATAAATGCTATGGACCACCCACCTCACCCCCTTCTTTCCTTCCTGGACAGAAAGGACTGCACTGAGCTATCTCTCTTCCTCCGGGGACAAATCTCCCATTTCGTTCTCTGTTTTCCTTTGGGCATTAGACACAGGTATTTCATAAGACTCACTCCTCTTCCTTAAGCATCTGTGTCCTTTCATAGCTTCAACTCTTTCCTTTCTCCAGAAGACTCCCTGTTAGTCATCTTTCCCAGTGTTGGACACAATGGCCAATGCCCACAAGGGGGAGTGGCTAACTCTGGCTTACTTTTAAAAGGATTCAGTCCATGGTCAACTGGCTCCAAGGCAGAAATGTCACGGTAGAAGAGCATGGTGGCACAAAGGTACTAGGCATGGCAGCTGGGATGCACAGCAGGGGAGTGGTGCTCAAGAGGGAGGGGCAAGGGGCCAGGGATGGCCCACCCAGACATCTCTAGACTGTGGCATGGATCCCAAAACCAAATGGGCGTGCTGCTCTTACCAGGCCACATACTCCCTCTCAATTCATCCTGAAGACCCAGACTGGTCCAATGACCAGCTGGAAGCCTGCACCTCATTCCCACAGGTATTTAAACTCTATCTTTTAAATGGAAAACAAGCTGACATGCTCACCACCTACTTCTGCTCCTCCAGCTCTTCTGTCCCTTCATGCAGTATGATATCTAGAACGAATACAACAAATCTTAATATCACTAAGTGTCACCATCCTAGGCTCAACCAGAATCGCCATCCCTCTTGAGTATCTCCTAATGCTTTTTCAGTGCCTTACTGGTTCTGAAGGCAAGGGGCTTCTATACATGCAGAGCTCAGGTCCCTATCCTCAGGTTTGGGAACCACTTGTTATGGTTCAGATCTGTGCCTCGTGCAGTCACTGGGGTGAGTTTCCAGAGTTGGTGATCAATTGATGATCTCGGGCTGGGATTCTGGGCATGAGTGCTTCCCCTGTCCTGAGGCAGATGGCCTGAAGGCTATGTAAGGAAAGGAGAGAGACTTGCCTCTGCCACCACTGCCGCGCTCCCGCCTCTGCTGTTTTGCTGTTTTTCACTGCTGTGAACTGCTGCCCTCTGCCATGTGCTGCTCTGCCTTGGAGCCAGCCGAGTATGGACTGAGACCGCCACCAAGTATGAGCTAAATAAGCCTTTCCTTCCTTAATGGAGGGCGCTGGGCATTTTGTCCCAGCAACAAGACAGAAGTAACTGAGACACCACTGCTCTGTCCGAAATATTTTCTGGATGAAGCTATCTAGGCCAAGGGCTTGCTTCTCCTATAAAACTGGGTTGTGATGTGTTGTGATGACCTTTGCTTCTCAAAGGAAGCTACAGGAAACCATGTGATTCAAGAAGCGCTGCCGTGCTTACTACAGGGGTGTGGCCACACTTGTGAACTTTACATCACAAAGCAGGTGTTTATGAGCCAGAGTCCCGGCTTGAGGAGCCACAAGCAGGCATGAGGCAGCCTAGAAGCCCAGGGGAGAGAAGCTTATCTTAAACACTTCGCTTATCCCTGGGGACGGCACCTATCCTCACCCAAGAGTGCTCCTGAAGGAGATGAGTAGACTCATCTCAGGGGACCAGTCAGGTAGGCATGGAAGGGTGGAAGTGGGAGGGTGGACGAAACCAACCGAGAACCCCACCTCACACCAACCAGAAGTTCCATCACCGCATGCTTCATTTAGGGTGCTGCCACTTCTTAAAAAACAAGATCCCATTTGAACAGGGGATCCTGAAACTCTAAAAGAATTGTTAAACCCTGTGAGGGCTGGGGGCGGCTTTCAGCTGGAGTGTTTGCTGAGGAGCACAAGGCCTCGGGTTCAGTCTTCACAAAGAAAGAGCTCTCTGAGGGAGCAGAGTGGCAAAGCAGAATGGGGACAAATGGCAGAAGGCCCTGAATTCTAAAGAGAAAACATTTCATCTCAGACCAATACAAAGCCACCACAGACATTGTGGGAAAAGTAAGGTGGCGGGAGCCGTGTTGAAGACTGACCTGGCCACAGCGCTCAGGGCAGACCACAGAGTTGGGAGGTGACACGTATGCACCAAATGCACGGATTCTACCTAAGGGATTGAAAAAAATGGAAGGGAAAGACTAAAAAAATGTTTAAAGGAGAAAATTCTAGAGTTTGTGATTAACTCAAGGATGAAAGAAAAGGAAAAGTCCAAAATTATGTCCCTATTTTGGATCAAATGACTAGAATGATAGAAAAATGTTCATGTCAGGTGTACCAAGATAGGTATATGTGGAGAAAACGTGAAAACATCTTGTTTTTGGCTAGCGGAGTTGAATTCATGGCAGGACACAATGGTCACCGCCTCCAAGTGAATGATGATTCATAAAATTGTGTATCCGACTCTGATCATGGATCCAAACATGGACTTATACATCCGATCAGCTATGGGGTAGCTCCACTAAGATGTCTCAGAGGCACCTCAAGCACTAGATGTTCTACTGGCGACCCTTGTCTTCCCCTCTTTGACCAGGCATAGTGCCACACACCTCCAACCACAGCCTTGTGGAGGCCAAAGTGGGAGGATCATAAATTCAAGCTACCCTGCCCAGTTTAATCATTTCATGAGACAGCCTCAAAATAAAAATTTTTAAAAAGGGGCTGAGAATGCAGTTCAGCAGAAAGCCCCGGGGTTCAATCCCCAAAACAAAAGAAAAAGGCGAAACCTCCTCAGGCTTCCCCGATGCAGCCCAAGTCCCCTCCCCCTTCCCCTCCCCCACCCACCCATTCCGAGTCCCCAGAATGTCTCAACCCTAGGACTCACCCTTAGTGCCTTCCACTGATTCCCTCTGTCATTTCCAGCCAATCGGCATGTCTGGTGCTCCCAACTCTGCCTTTGGCTCGTTTTTCATCTGCGGCGCATCAAGCCACCAACTGGCCCTCATCACTCATCGGATCTGCTCCTCAGTATATTCTGACCCCTCACTAGTCTTCTCTATACACAGCAGCCACATGATATTTTTACAGTGAAAATCTGATTTATTATACCTCTCTGCTATAAACAGGTTTCCATGCCACCCTATCGAGTTTAGAGTAATGGCCAAGTCCCAGCAGCTATACAGGCTCAGTCCTTTCCTTCCTGGTCCCTCCAACCTCATCACATGCAGCTGTGACTTGAGTTTTCCTGTGCCCTGTCTTTGGCTTGCTGGCACAGTACTTTCCATGTACCCTGCTGCCTCCAACCTTGGAGCTACCCGCTCTGTCCCTAGTCATCTTCGAGTCTCCCAACCTGAGAGCAAGAATCTGTTCCTCGGGAACCCTCACTGCCTGCTTAATTCCCTCTCATGACTGTCATGCAACCATGTACCTAATTTCAAGGTTAGTAAATCCTATTGAGAACAAAACCAGACACCAAAGCCTCTTGACCTCCCGAAGGATATCTTGCTCCATCTTTCAAGTTATGACAGCGGATTGCCTTGTGCCATGATGTGACAGGTAGCCACCCAGCATTAAGCCCTGCGAGGGAGCGTTTGTCCCAAGAAGTCTAGTACCCAAGAAAGATACAGTTTCTGTGTGCCCACCTTCTGATAGCCATTGCTGAGCTACTCACTCATGCTAGTTGATGGCTTTAAGGCTTTATGTTCATCGCTACACTGTCTAGCAGTTCTAATTATAGATTAGAACAAGCAGAACTTGAGGCTGGAGATTTGTACTAACCATGAGATAAAGACTACCGAGTGCATATGGGTTCCGGGCTGGCAGATCCCAAAGAGGACGGATGCCATCAACTATCCCTTCAGCCACCCTCCCAACAAGAGCACTGGTCGTCCTGAGCTCTGTACCCCAAAGTCAACTGGGAAGCCAAGACCTTTCCCAAACTGTTGCTACCAGCACCGTCAATGTGTCAGCCAGAATGAACGAGACCCTAGAAAGCCTCCCAGCCCCACAGAGAGCTCTAATGAAGCCAGTTCCCTGCTCAGAAGTCAGCCCTGACTGCCGCTGATGCTGTTAGTCAGAACTGTCAGAATCTCCTGGATTCTTCTCAAACATTTAGCAGATGATCCCACCCCTGGCGATTTTCTCAAATAAAATGGAAAGTTAAATATTGCTCCATCGCTCGGAGGAGGAGCCAAGCATTTTGCCTGCTGTGCCTCATCTGACTCTTTCAGAATCTCTTCAGGCTCTGCTTCCCTCACCATCATGGATGAAGATAGCAGACCCTGAGACTCAGACTGTGTTCAGGACTGCACAGCAAGCAACTGATGAGCTCATTCCTAAGATGCTTATGTTCTTTATGTGGGGCTGGGATGTAGCTCAGTGCTGAGCACTTGCCTCATACGTGCAAGGCCTTGGGTTTGATGCCTACTTTGAAATGTAAAAATACAATTGTACTGTATTCCACAATCTCTGGACATCTTAATTCTTTACCTCAGCATTCATGATCTTTTGGAAAGAAAAAGACCTTCTAAAATGGGTGCTTTTTATGGTAAACAAATAATACCTTAGGTAAAAGTTAGGCTGATTCTTGAAACACTTGTCACGATTGAGTTTTCCAAGAGTTGTGACCCTCAGGGCTGTGAGGCAGGGTCAGACTACGGTGGCTCATTTGTGGTGAGTCGTTCCTATTCTTGGTGAACCTGAAGCTACCCATTTGCCCATCAGTACTGCTTCAGTGGCATTACACAAATTCTAACATGAAATGCTTCATTTGGGTTTGGGTTTCTTTAGACAGAGTCACTCTATGTCAGGCTGGCCTAGAATTCACTGTGTAGCCCCAGCTGGCCTGGAACTCACGGCAATCCTCCTGCCTCAGCCTCCAGAGTGCTAGGGTTACGGGCATGCGCCACCCCACCTGGCTTGTTTCACTCAGGTCTAAATAGTTGTTTTTTAAACTGAGTACTATTCAATGCTATGTGGTTTCTAAAGACACAGGGCTTCGTTCCTCTTTTACAAGCCATTAATTCCATGATGGCATTATAGTTGGAAAACATTGTCTGAATAGGATTCTCTGGAACTTATCGAAGCTTCCTTTATGGCCTAACACATGGCTTATCATTGTCATGTATCTAGGTAGATTCAGGAAAGAACGTTTTCTGTTTATCTTGGATGTATTTTTTATTTATTTATGTTATGGCCGGCTCAGCATGCCCTGGGGATGGCGCTGGCACAGCATGTGGTGCTGGGGATTGAACTGCAGTCCCTGTGGTTGCCTAAGTTTGCCTAAGTAGGTGTTTTAGACCACTGACCTATCCTGCTGGCCCCTTAGATGTATTTTTATTGTGTTTTATTTCTGTTTGATTCACAGCTCTTAGAGATGCATGTTATAACATTTCCAACTCTAATTGTTAATTTACTTATTTCTCTTTTTTATTTTATTTGATACAATTCAACATCGTATGGTGATGATGCTATTGTCCACTATTTAAATATCTTAAGCTATCAAATATGATATACATGCACGAAGTTTGCGAAGCTTAAATTGAAATAAGTACTTAGCAACATGTATATAACCACTATTAATGTCAAGAAATAAAATGTCGAAATTTTTATTGATATTGCGCATGTTGCCCTCAATGTAATCGCTCAGATTGTCAGGTATAAGCATATGAGATGGGTCAAAGAAAAATTTGTCAGCATTAATGCTTCCTTCAAAAGAGACAAAAATGTCAAAATTTTAACAATGTTTTTTTAAAATCCAACTTCACAGCAGGGTCTGATCACACATGCCTGTGCGCCCAGCACTCTGGAGGCTGAGGCAGGAGACTCATTGTGAGTTGGAGGCCATCGTGGGCTCCACAGTAAGCTCAAGCAAGGCCAGTCTGGACTACACAGCAAGACATTGTGTCAAAATTTTTTTTTCCAATTCTTTTATTGTTTAAATTTAACAATGGTTATATTACATATTTTCATCATCGGATCAGTTTAGATTAATACATATAGGTATATAAGATTGATCAAACAACTAAACATT
Source organism: Myocastor coypus (assembly GCA_004027025.1). NCBI lineage: Eukaryota > Metazoa > Chordata > Mammalia > Rodentia > Myocastoridae > Myocastor > Myocastor coypus. The sequence continues at coordinate 14,955 of PVJA010046631.1, forward strand.
AACCTTTCTAAATCCACATTACTTTTTTTTTTTTCTTTTCCCCCTTTTTTTCTTTGAAAGTTGACATATTACATA
>PVJA010046632.1:0-15035 GCA_004027025.1 Myocastor coypus
GCGAGGCCTGAGCCCTGCACTTCCGAATCGCATTGCTGCCTTCACTTCCGAGTTCTCCACCCCCACGCGGCACCCAGAAAGCTTCCCTAAGTGTGGAGCAGGGGTCCTTCTGACAGGCAGCCCCAAGGATGGCTATTTTGTGGGTTACCTGGGGAGGGGGCATTTTCAGTGTTTAGCATAGACCCAAGGCTTCCTAGTGTTTCCCCTGCCTATGTAAGTCTCCCTCACAGGCCTGTGCCAGCCCAGTACCTGCTGCATTCACATAGAGCATCCTCCGGGAGCAGAGCCATGACAGCAAGCAGGCAGCTTCACTGCAGTTGGTCTACAGTAATGCTTCCAGGCCTTGGGACTTAGCAAGGGCTTCGTATTCAGCAACTTCTCTAAAGGAGCAACCTTTCACACCTGGAAAGCTGCAAGCACTTGGGCTTGGTCTCTGTGGCCTTGATGCTGGCCCCAATTTGGTCATTGTCTACCTCAGAGGCTGATCTGAATCAAGACAAGTCATGGTTTATATCTAGGTGCCCCCTACAAGGAAAGGCTTGTGATTATAGTCAGGGCTCTGGGGAGGCAATGGCCTTTTGTATATTATGCACTAGATGTGCTGTTGGTGGGTTCTGGTTACAAGAGGGAGGTTACAGGGGGTGGCCAAGAGGGGTTTCTTTCCCTGTCTCTACTTCCTAAACAGCTAGATACTTGGATGATAATTGTTTCCCTTGAACAACAGGGGAGTGTAACAAGGGCATGACCAGTTAACTGACCAGGAGAGCAGCTCCATAAAACTTAGAACTAGATTGGCTCAGTGCAGTTCCAGGTGTGGAAGACCCAGGCTGAGGAAACAGCTAAGGCCAGCATGGTATAAAAGGGAAATGAAGGCAGGCTGGCTTCTGTTTCCTTTGGAGGAATCTCGAGTCTGTGTGTCCCTTAGGACACTGTCTTGTGACCTCCAGTATATCTTCTTCACCCTGACACTGACTCATATGGGGTGCTACAAGGAGCTCCAGGCCACCAACCGCACCCTTTGGACAGCACTGTGCTGACAGGCATGTTACAGGTTTCCACACCCAATATCCAAGAGCCATTGGAAGCCAGTCTTATTCTTAGGTTTTTGTGTTGCATTAAAACTTTCTAAAGCACTGACATGTAGTGTGCAGATCAGGACTTAGAAGAACCTGATGCCCCCAAACTCAAGGGGAAAGTCTTCGATTGGTCCAGCTCAGGGCCACTCACCTGGCAGACAGTCACACCCCTACCTCACAACCCCAGCAACCGCAAGGCTCATGTATCAGAGGTCCAGAGGGCGAGTGGCTCAGTTCAGAAACAACTATTGGCCAAACCCAGCCCGGAGCACGTCTAGGGGCAGACTAGGTCTCCCTACAAGTGTGCAGTGGAGTAGAAAACCCCAGCCTCACACAAGCAGCTGCACAGCTCAGGCTTTCCCAAACACTGGGTCCAAGAGCCCAAGGTAGTCTCAATTTTGTCTCAGGCTTTCCTCTGACCAGACCAAAACCCACACTGAATTTGTAGCAAAACAATTACACAGCAAGCCTCCTTCTCACTGCGGTACAGATTCCAGGAAAGGAGGATGAAGTTACCCAGGTCACCTAACAGAGCCGGGTGGATAAGGGGTGAGAAGATCAAAGCTCACCAGAAGCCACCTTGCTTCTTGCAGTATGAAACACTGAGCCACAGTTGACTGCTAGCAGCTGTCAAGGATGCTACATTGAGGCCTGAACATTAACACAGCTCCCTGGACTAAGCTCTATGATGGATTAGTAATGTCTGCCATAGGTACAGGGAGCAAAGGTGGCAGGTTTCCCACCTACACTCAGCAGTTTTCCCCTCTTACATAGAGAAACGAGGCTCAATGGAAATCAGGGTTGATTCCCCTTCGATGTAGCAGCATGACTCCATTTCCTCAAATGCCCAAGCAGGCCGAAGGAGCATTTGATCTAGCCTCAGTCAGTGACAGCGATACGGAAGCAGCACCTTTCAAGAAGCCAGAAGTCATTAGTTCACAGGTTAGAGAGTAGCAATAGGATTTTTTTTTTGATGCAAGGTATAATTTTCAAGGCATTACTTCAAATATTTAACGTTGTCTTAGGGCTTGTCTGTACCTGATCCTTGACTCTTTCATACCAATACGGACTAGCACAAGTACCTGCTCTGACCCACAGGGGGCAGCACACACCAGGCTTACAGACTTCTCAGGAAAGGCTACAAGAGCCTTAGGCTATACCATTCTTCAATTCTTAAGTAGCACTGGAGTTCTTCAGCCGCAACCGCAGCCGCTGCAGCACGCGGATGCCTGATGGGAAGAGGTTGGGTCTGGTGTTGCCTATTGTTCGCCTTCTCAGGTGCCTCAGGTTATCGTGTAAGACTCAAGAAGGATGCAGAGGCCCAGATCTGCTGAGACATTTAGATCCCAAGCAATGAAAGCTCCTGCGTATTCTATGGCCCAGCTGTTACAGGGCCATGAGCAAGGAAAATCCCATTCCCTGGCAGAGTGGGGCAGGGGTTCACGGGCACAGCCTCTGTAGACAGCATAGCTCCCAAACTTCTCCCCATGGGCATGTGCTCTGGATAACCCTGAGAGCACAGAGCTGTGCATGACGTCACTCCCGATTCTCACTAAGGCCAAGGAGTCAGGGCTGCTGCTCTCTTGAACACAAGGCAGACGGACTGACTAAGAGGCAAGGGATACAGGAGTCCCTTAGCACTTAGTGAGCCCCATAGACAGGAATCAAGATGGGACGACGTCCTGCAGTCTTGGCCAACCTGAAATTCCTAGGCATTTTAGGAAACTTGGATCTGGATATCCCTGGAACCACCAGCAGCCACTCTGCTGACACCTTGATTTCAGTTTTGGCTCACCCAGGCAGCTTATGCCCACGTCTATGGATTAGTGGGAGTCCCCAGTTGAAATGAAATCATTGTCTGCTGGGCTCTGAGGGGTCCAAATAGGGCCGGAAACTTAAGCCCTTGTATGGAAGGGCTCACTGGAATATAGCACTCTTCAATAAATGATGCTGGAAAAAAGTGGTTTTCACTCCAACCAGACCCAAGTATATTAACCATCCAACTTATGCTTTGTGTCTAGGTGTCCCCACAAAGCCTCCATGCAGTCAGTCGTGGAGTGGCTTCTGGAATTTGTCATTTATTGTGCAGCTGGGTGCTGTACCTGCCCTGGAGCAGGTGATTTGCATTTCAAGGGAAGGAAGGAAGAGAAGATAGCCGCTGGAGCTGCTGCCTCACCTTTGCTCCTTTGCTCTTAGCTGCCACCATGGAAGGCTGCCCTCTGCCATGCGCCACGCTGCCTCGGAGCCAGCTGAATATGGGCGGAAACCTCCAGTAACTGAGCTAAATAAACCTTTCCTTGCCTCACTTTGAGGGCCGGGTGTTTGTCCCAGCAATGAGAGAAGAGAAAGACAACCCGCTAAACTCATTTGAGATGAAAGACCTAAAAATAACACCACCAAGTCTATCAGAAGAGAAAGTTGGTACCAACCTTGAAGATGTAGGAGGCAGCAGAGTTCATGAACGAAACCCAAACTGCACATGAGATGCTGCAAACTAGGGGGATCTCATCTTGATGAAAAGGTTTTTCCACATCTATAACAGCAGAAAATGCAAATTGGTAAAAAAGTTTTTACCAACTGTCCCTCAGACTTTCACCTAGAAAGTATTAAAAAAAAAAAAAAAAAAAACTTGGGCCACCAAATTTCAAAGACGCAATTTACAAAGTGATCATCTGAGATGAATACACATTTCTTAGGTGAAGAGACACGCTGAATATACGTTTAAAAAAAAATTGCTTCTCAAGAAATGGTCAAGAAATGCAAATTCTGACAGTGACATTGCGTCTCACCCCAGTAAGGATGGCTGTCTTCAAGACACCAACCAATAAGCTATTGGAGAAGCAATCAGGAGGAAGAAACCCTTTCCCACCAGTGGGAGTATAACTAGCACAACTGCTATGGAAATCAGTGTGGAGATTCGTTAAAAAAAAAAAAAAAAACAGGGATTGAAAGGTCCCATTTTATAGGACTATTCCCCTTCAGGGTATCTTCCCAGAAGAATTGAAAGCATACCACAGCCATGTATGTTCACCTATATTTATAACGGCATCACAATTTGTCACAGCTAAACCTTGAAGACCACCCAAACGCCCATCAACTGAGGAATGGATAAAGCTGTGCTAATTGCACACAGTGCAGTATCACTCAACACAAAAACTTAAGGCTTTTATATGTAAATGAGTGCAGCTAGACGCTATCTGCCTACTGTGTAGGAAATCGAAAATAAATCCAAAAGGTAAAACATATTGTGAAAGCAGAAGAAACTTCTCAGATGGGAACATTGAGATAGGAGAAAAGCGAGAAAGGAGAAAGTGTATTCTTACAGCGGCCCTGTATCGATTTCCATGTATGGACTTCCTCCTCTCCCCAATGCTAGCTGGGATCGTTTGTCCATTTCAAATTGATGTTATGTTCGCTAACAGCACAAGCTGACCAGCGTAGGAACTGCGTGCAGGGACAAAGCAGAAATGCCAAATGAAATGTTGTAATTTCAAGATAGCTGTAGAGTCCAGTCTACAGATTTTACATTTATGCTGGCCTGGTATATGGCAAAAAAATAAATTAATAAAATAAAATGAAAGAACTGCTGATGTCAACCTGGAACTAAGTGCAAAATACCACGGAGAACTTTTAAGACAATTCAGACTGGAATTCACAAGAGGTCATTTATAGGTGAAGGAAAATAGTGTCACTGCCCAGGGAACTATGCAAAAAAATAAATAAATAAATAAATAATAATAATGTGGGGCACACTGGTGACCTGACAGGTGAATAAGCAGGGGTAGCACCCCAACACCTACTATAGCAGGAAGCAAAGATGTCAACCTTGCCTTACTGGAAAGCAAAACCTATGTGTTATCAGTGGAGTGCTTGTGCATAGAATATGCACATTCTGTGAGGGAAATTTCTGTGGTACACTTGTCTGCTTGTCCACTGTAGCACACAGATTATCCCCGGTGACCCCTTTGTTTTTTTAAGTACATGCCTGATGTGACCAGATGTTCATTCTAAATACACATGAGACTTAACTACATGTTGCCTAATAACCCGACAAGACAGCAAGACCAGCAAGATGTCAAGTATGCTCCACAAGAGGACTAGGGGAGCAGAATGCATGTGCTATTAGTGTCACCTGTGTGGCCTGTGCCGTTATCATGTGTGAAGACCTAGGTGTGGTGAGGATTTTCTGTACAGGGCTACTGGTATTCCAAGCAGCTCATATAGAATTTTTTTAGACTTTGTCCTCCAAACACCAGTTGATGTTGAAAATTGATGCTTTGCGATTTCTTGTTAATCATTGAGCAAAATTCAAAACTGGAGTAATTCAATAGAAATATTCTAAGGAATAAATGTGGCTTTGACACACCCATGGTTATGCTCTTATAACAAAGGCCTTGCACTCTGCGTTAAGCCTGAACTTCAATCTGTGTTAAAACAGGTTCTCCTCCAGTCTGACAGTTCTTTCTAGCACCTGCTAATCAAGGTCCACATTTGAGGCCCGGAGCAGGCCGGTTTGGCTAGGAGAGGATCACACCTCAGGATGAGGAAGGATGGGTTTGCTTGGTATTTAACACACCGGACAGCATCTGAAAGTCTCTACAAGAAAAAAAGCTGCTTTAAGGAGGGGAAGGGACCTTCACTGAGCCAGCACCTCTTGCTTGCTAGGACTGAGCTCTAGGCAGAGCAATGTCAGCCTGAAATCCCCTCTCCAGACCCTGCTGAAGGAGTACATTGGGATTGAAGTTTTTAACCTCATTCTAGAAGTTTCGATTCTTTTACTGAAGCACCTCGCTTCAGTGGGCTCCCTCTCTCATCCTGTGCTTAGCGCCAGGAATGCAAACCAAAAAGGCTACTGTGTCTAGTGTCCGTGAAGCAATAGACCACAGCACCTCATTCTGAAATTGACCCCGCTGTGACTCAGTAAGAGGTAGTGTCTTCATGCCGTGGGACGATAGGGTGGCCAGGGTTCTAAAGGCCTGGGAACCAGTTTCTGGCCCCCACTCTGCCCTGGCTCACCTGAAGGCAACATCTTCTACCCCACCCTGGGATCAAGCTTCCACGCCGCCTCTCCAGCCCTCCTACCTAACTGGCTTTCAGACCTTGTTAGCTTCCTGAGACTGCAAGTACAATATACCTTTAAATAAGGAGTTGGGACTATGGGAGTCACAGGCTCTTCCCAGAAGAGGGTCACTGTCACCTGAAAATGATGTGGTCATTCTTTAACCCACTCCATCCTAGGAATAACGGGGCTCCACCTCAAGGCTGGCCTGTGCCTGGTTTAAGTCCTGAACATCGTGAAGAAGTGTTCCAGTCCTGCTGCACCCAATTTAGAGGAAGAGCAGGAAGCTGAGGCTTCAGATGAAGCTGGAACAGGCACCGGGCCCACAGGCTGCCTCAGCCAAGCCACAGCACAGGCTCGCATCTTTGTCCCCAAGAGAGGTCAACTCCTCAGTGACTTAGTGATCAGACAGCTGTGGAGCCTCCTCTCTTGGCTCTCAATCAATGCCTGTCAGAACAGCATCAAGGGCATGGATTCACTACCTCTAATGGGGGCAAAGTTACTCAACGCATCAATCAATTAATGCAGTTTTCTTTCCAGGAGGAACAGATGATTAATGAAAGCAGGGACCTGAACATTCAGGGCCAATGACACCGACTAGGATCTGGGGCAGTCGTCTTCCCGTTTGTAAAAAGGTCTAGAGGACTTTTCCAGTATTGAATCTTTATTTAGAAAGGGACATGGCATTTCCAAGGACTGCTGCTCCCAGGAATAGAAGTGGCCAAAGCAGTTGAAACTAGTTAAGTTTAACTAGCTCTAGGCGCCTTCAGAAGTGGAGTTTTGGGAAAGCGATTATTTCTGCAATATAAGCAATGACTCACATACCCAGAGGCAAGTAAGTCCTCCTGCCATGATTCGCGGCTTGCTCTTTTGTGAGGTATGGGGCTGATCACATTCTTAGGATGAGTCATTCGTGCTCAAAGCTGTTTAGAGAAGATAGTGACCCCATCAGGGCCCTCTAGAATTCAGCCTTCCACCAGCCACGTGCTTGGTTTTTTAATCTTAAAAGCATCTGATGAGCTCCATCCAGGACTTCTTTCTAGGTGTTGAAACATGGTGGCACCACAACGCCTAGAGAAACGAAGCCGTGGGACAACGGCTTCTTACTAGCTATGAGACACAGGTGCAGAATGCTGGAGCCATCAGAGCCATACAGGACGGAGACATTGGCAAGACTCACATGGCTGGCTGGACCCCTTCTGACCTCAGAGTAGTCTGAAGATGACATAAGGCTGGCTGTGGCCCTTAGCACACCACATCCTGGGTCTGTGTGGAGTCATTTGGGGAATGCACCCCAAAGCTGGGCTCCAAGGGCTGCAAACGGAACCAAGTCTTCAAAGAGCAGAACCTCCAGGTAGAACTGTGTCTCTGAACTGCCGAGACTGCATCAGAAGGGAGGAACATGAGGAAGAGGAGGAGAAAAAGGCAAAGGCGGTGAAGGGCCAGGCATCTAAAGTGCGTTGGTACCTGAGAGCATCATTCTCCCAGAGAATCACGGTCTGGCTAAAGCAGGTCTTGGCTGAAGTCAGGATGAAAAAATTTTTTGGCAATCATCCTTGTTAAATTCTGTTCATGTTTTGAAATCCTGTACCATTTTTACTGTTCTATGTTTTTGTCATTGTTTTTTATTCTTTTTAAAAATGGGCTGGAATTTTAGGAAATAATTAAGAGAAATGAAATTTATGATGTGGCAAAGAGCAATGAGATAGATGTCTTGCTCCCAATTTTGGAAAATGGTTAAATGTCTTTGTTTGGGGTTCTGACGATTGAACTAAGGGCCTCATGCTTGCCAGGCTGGCCCTGTACCACTGAGCTATATATCCTCGTCCCCTGGTTATCTTTTAGATCACCTGATCGTTTTATGCTTGACTACTTGGAAGTCATTTGTTAGTTGAGTCAGCTATCTGCAATTCATTTCCATGGATATTTGAGAAATACATAAAGCGCTACATTACGTATTCTTTCAATCTTTTGTTTTCAGAGCTAAGGTCTCACTAGGTAGGCCATGCAAGCTGGTCTTAAACTAGGTAGCCCAGACTGGCCTTGAACTCAAGGTGATCCTAGAGGCCTTAGCCTCCGGAGTGCTGGGATTACAGGCCTCTGCACCATACCCGAGCCACAGAAGTCTCTTACCCAGGCTGAAGGGAACGCTGCTTCAGCAGCTATCTGGAGTAAACACCCTGCGATTCTCGGTGTCTCCAGTAATGCCAGACTTTCGGGGCCCTGGCTGACTTGGAAGCTGCCGACCATGGCATACCTGAGTGCTTCCACAAAGCAGGCAATTGAGAGGACTTTCAAGGCACCCAGTCCCAAGAACACACATATAGCAGGCTCTGAAACAGGGAATCAGAGCCTTTGCTTGTCTCCTGGGAACATTGCACTGATCCATCTTTGCCCCTGTCACCATAGGCTACAGCAGGGACAGCTTTTGCTGCTCCCACCTCTTCTGGGAGGAAGCCCCGGCTCCTAAGGGCTGTAGACACGCTGGATTTCACTACTAGCATCATCCTGAACGACCTGTTCCAATTAAACAAGGAGGTGGCCTTGGGGTGGCCCATCACTATGTGCGCCTTTCTGTGAAGGCAAGGATATTTGCCGAGGACAGTCACGCCACGCCTGCAGAGCCCTGGCCAATGGGCGCCTCCTCTCTGGAGCTCCAGAGCCTTCGCTTGCAGCCAGCATTCCTGGGAGGTGGAGGTGGTCCACATCTCTTGTGGGATGTTCTAAACAACCTGGCACTAGTTACGTGCAAAACACCATTGATTTCAAGGAAACTTCTATTTTCATGGAAGGAGAACAAGCAGCTTTTCCACCAGCTCCCCTTTAATGCATGCCATTCAAAAGCCTGAAGGCTAAGGTTGCGGGAGCTCCTGGACCACTAAACACAGCCCCGGGCTTCCAAGAGTGAGTAGACAATGCTTCCTTTAAATAGCTAGTTTCCTTTCTCTTTCTTCAGTGACATACGGCAAGTTCCAGAGCCCGTCTCTGGGAGAAACGGAACTCCAATGTGCATCTGTGTGCGGGCTGGAATTTAAGGCATCACCACTGCGGGGTTATAAAGTGGGACAGTGCCACCCAGTGTATACATTCAGTACATGAGTGTGCATCCCTCGACAGAAAGCTCGCCATCAACAGGAGCAGGACAGACAGGAGACTTCACAGAACTCGCTGCCTTTGCTCAAGCCAGGCCACTGTGCTCCTCCGCTAGCGGCTGGTGGACAATCAGCTCTGGACACACTTTTGTCTCCTGAAGGTGAGGCACTGTCAGAAGCCAGCAGCCAGGAGTGAAATGAGCCTTCAAGCGCTAAGGTTGCCCCCCTCTTTTAGCTACTGCTTCTGAAGCTGCCACCACCCCGTTTCATCCCTTGCTCTTTGACCCTCTCTCTCCCTCCAAAGCCCACAGATCTGAGACCCAGAGCCTGTGTCCCTTAGCTACCCTTTTATTCTGAACACCCTATCTCACAAGGCTGCTGGCACCTCTGAGCCCTACCCATTTTCATCTTGCTGTCTCCTCTCACTGGGTACCTAGAACAGCTTCCCTGTAATCCAGGCAACTACAAGTGATGGAGAGGACACATTGCCTGTGGAATCAGGCTTCAGCCACTCCCGAAGTCCTATACAACCTGGCCCGCCCTCTGCCCCCTATGCACCCTCAGATGCTCATGAGCTCCAGCCACGTCAGCTTTTGTTTCTTATACTGCTTCCCGAGCTCATTTCTTCTGCTCCAGGCCCTCTGCTGTGCCTTCTCCCTCAGATGCTTTTCCAGCTACCCATTCCCTAACTCCAGCAGGTGAAGAACATACTCAAATATCTCTCAGTTCTTCCTTGGGCTACAGTTCAGGTTTCCCACAATCCCATGCATGAAGGACTACTTCACAGGCTAAGTGGTGCCAGATGCCTGGCATAATAACGACTGTGCTAGCTTGTGCAGTACTCTAAGGGTTTTCACTCCGGGACAATTAATTCTCAAGCATGGAGGAAGACATCTCCATAGAGACTTCTATAAAGGAACTTTGACAATCTTGGCTCACAGTCAGACATCCTACTAACTTATTTAGCTTGATTACTGAAGTCAAAGATGGAGACGGATGTCCCAGGATACGTCAATCAAGTGCAAATCAAGGGCCAGAGTAAACCCAGTAACCCAGCTCCAGGTACAGAGAAGCTAGAATACTCCCTATTCCTGCCCTCACATCTAGTGTTTGGTACACAGCAGGTGGCTTAGGAGTTCCACTCCCATCCTAGTCAGCTTCTAGGTGCCGATTTTCTGCTCCAGTTTCAAATCCTCTTCAAAGTAGACCCTGTGTAAGTCTGGATGGGATGCCCGAGTCTAGAAATCAGCCCCTGGGTTGACCTGAAGTTCCCTAGCCTGACAATGGCTCCCAGCAGGGACAAGTATCTTTCCTGACACCCACAGCACTGTCATGGAGCCCCGAGGCTGCCTCTAAGCACTTCCCTCTAACTTGCCCTAAGGATCCTTCCCCTGAGAGTTGCTAGTCACCATCAGAGTCGTTGCCAACTCACTGCCCAACCGGAAGCAGCCACACACATAATGGCTGAAAGTTTAAGGCTGTGATGGTATCACAAGCAGTCCTGGTCTCTGGTCCACCCTCTATTCACGAAAGTTACCCTGGGTTCTTTAAAGGAACGCAGCCTCAAATTGTGCACCATGCCTTATTCCCTGTGCAGAATCCCAGCCCTAAAAAGGAGAGCACTCGAGGTGTTAGACTGGAGGAATCAGAGGTTATATCTTGGCAAGAGGTGGTAGCGGTGTCGGAAGGCGATTTCTCAGAAACTTGGTAAGAATCTGTCAAGTCCCCATTAGAATGTCCAAGTCCACTGTGAGCAATTCATTAGAAGCCCTTGTCTGTTCCAGGGACTTGAGGAACAAGTGCTGGCGACTGTCATTCTGCTGGAGCTGAGAAGCCAAGGAGGAGGTTCAACTCAGCTTGCTGGGATCATGGGAAGTCCACATCTCATGGATGTACTTCAGGCCCTCAGATGGATCCACCGCTAATGTTTGGTTACCAAGGACTTCATGGGGTCAACAGCTTGGTGGGGAAGAAGAGCCAGGTTTGTGGAGCTTAGGTTAATTTTTAAGTTCAAGGGGAAAAATATGTAAGATTCAGAAGGACAGAGCTAGGTTTCTGCCTCAGCTTTAGAAGTCTGCTCTGAAACTGCAAGGTGCAGGCCATGCTAGAATGGTCGTACAGGAGCTATAAAGCTGGCCTGAAGAGAGAAAGTCCTCTCAGAAGTGAAGCGACTCAGGACACCACTGAGGAGCACAGCTATTACAGCTGACAACACAACTCTGAAGTGTAACGCCCCTCCAGTGCACAGCCATGTGTCTCACAGGTGATGACAACAAGAACCCAGGCCAGCCGCCCGATCTGGGTCTACTTTGTGCCTGTCCCAACGCCAGCATCTGCGTTTTAAGGCTACGTGGAAAGTTAAGGCATGATTATTTTCACGTGTGGCCTAGCACGAGTCAAGAGACGATGCGGTCCCGGGGGAGGGAGTCAGTCTTGGGACACCCCATGTTATTTCCCACAAGCATGCTTTTTTTTGGAGACAGAAAATACTGGAACTGTGCACAGCTACCCAACTTAGTATCAGTACCTCTTGTCTGCCTGATCTTCCTACTCTAAATGCTCAGAGTTGCTAGTTCAAAATGACTAGAGAAGCCCTGCCCACCCTCACGTCCTAGCTATGTCCAGGATGCTATGCCAGGTCCTACGCTACCGAAGGCTCACAGGCTCTACCTTCCCACAATAAAGGCTGAGGTTTAGATGTTTCACACCCCCATGAGAAAAAGAAACAAGATAATCAGGCACCAGGTCTCTGGCCTTTCCTTGATCGCTACTAGATCAGAGTCTACCAGCTCTGCGTATCAAGTCTGACACCCTTAGGATAGTTTGGATAGTCTGTTCCAATGGTGCCAGCTATTTACTGGGTAGAGTTTGGCCCAGTGCAAGAAACAGTCCTATTCAGCGAGCTCAGTGCAGCAGGTTGTAGAGATTAAAGCACATGTGGTACGCGGCGGGAGGCCAGATGTTCACTCGGCCCCGTTCCAGGCAAAGCGAGTCCCTCTCCTCTCCAGTATGGCCTCCCTTCCCAAACTGACTTCCCTCCTGGAGGTTGAAGGATGGCTGACATGCAGTCGAGTTAACCCAAGATCCAGCTCTCAGTCATACAAAGATGAGAGCCAGGAGAAAGCAGCCCACCCTCCACTAGCTCAAGTGAGCAGCTCAAAGTCACTTGCGGCCTGCTCTGGACACTGTCAGTCATTGTGGCTGTCTACATGTCCCTTGTACTTGGAGGTGAGGCTTTGGACAAATGGATGAGTCACAGTTGGGTGATGCTCGATTAGGGCGTGCAGCAAAAAAACTGGCTGGCACTCAAAATATGTTTTATCCTGAAAGGAATTAAGAGGGAAAGGGAAGCTTTGCCCGGCTTGCTCTACCACGGACTGCTTTTCCACAGGGCTTCCCCTGTCACCCCATGCTGCCTTGGAAGCTGGGAATATCAGTGGGACCTTGGGAGGTACCAGAGTAGTGAGAACTACAAAACAGAACGTGGACTGCACTATTGATGTGCTTTTCTCAGTGCTGAGACAAAATAGCCAACACTCAAAGATGTACTTCAGTTTGTCCATACTCGGCTGACTCCACGGGACAACCCATAGCCCTCATGGCTTAAGACTGGCAGCTCGAGTTTACCCACTCTGTGGTGGGCCTAAATATCGGTCCCAAGTGCCACGTGTACAAGCTGGAATCAGACTTTCCTTGCCTTGCTATAGGTGGTTACAAAGGTAGGCAAAATGCTCCTTGAAGAGACTCAGGTTTGGGGTGCTCCACACTACCTTCAGAGTGGCAATGGCCTTTTACCTCTCAAATAACTCAAAGGGTGGAAAAGGCTTTAGGAATGAAGTACTCCCCTCCATTACTCATGGAGATATTTGCTCTTCTGGAAAAGTGAGGAGGACCAGCCAGATCCTTAAAAAGGGAGCTCTGTAAAACTTGGTCAGAGAGTCAGTCTTGGTTCTGCTTGCCAAAAGCCCTCATGATTCAAAATACTCTCCAAAATGGGCTATGAGTCCATAAGAGATTTATGTGGGAGGCCTTATCTACCTTCTAGTGTGGTAGCAGACTTAAAGTCCTCTGGATTCACAGCAGGCAGAGTTCTGCCAGTTCTTGGTCCAGGATCCCACCTAGTATTAGCCCTGGAGAAAACTGCTCAAACCTGGAATGAAAATCCTACATGTCGAATAAAACCAAAGGAATTACATTTCCCACTCGAGTGTGATGGTGTCCATCTAACCCCAGGGGCTAAGAAGCCACAGGAAGGAGATGCCGCCGCAAAAAAACTACATATCCCAGAAGGCTTGCTGCTGTGCATGCCTATGCACTTAAAAGAACGACTTGTTCCCACAGCAGTGTCTTGTGGGAAATGTAGTTCTCCTGCTCCTTAGCAGGTACCCAGCCACTAGAACTCAAACTAAGTTTCCCAGCAAGCAGCGCGCCGGCCCAGGACCTGAGGAAAGATGGCAGCCTCCGAAGACTGGGGATTTGAAGGCGGCTGCTGCGGTTTTCTTCTGCTTCACCCGCAGCTCCTCAGAAGCAGCTGGCAGCCCGAAAAAGATTTCAAGATCGTGCAAGGAAAGGCCCGGAAGGAACTTCCCATCCCCTAGGAGCCAGGAGGACTATCCATCCAGCCTTTGGCCTAGACCTCTGGGCTATTCAGAGTTGTGGGTAGATGGGATGTTGTCCCAGGCTGTGAAGGAGCAGGAGGAACCATAGTCTTTAGAGAATGCGAGTGTCGACTCCGCGCCCGCTGTCCCTGTGATCCAGAAACAATGCACCACTGGACAGAACCCTGGAGCCAGAAGTGCCAGAGGCTGGTTATGAAGTGGACACCTGCAAGCTGCCCAGGCTATAGGGCATGGGCTGCAAAATCTGGCAAGGGAGTGGCCAGGCTTTCAATCAAGTGGTGAAGCCTCTTGTAAACTCACTGAGAAATAGCGGGCTAGGGCTGTGTGCCAGCCTGGCTGAGTCCCAGGCCTTAGCATCCAGAGGCTCCTACCAACCCCACCAAAACTGATGGAGAGCAAGAAAAACCAGACCAGCCTCTGGCGGGTGCTGGGAGCTGAGGTGGTCATTTCTGGTCCTCACTGCAGACTGGAAGTGGAGGGCCTTGATCTTAATGTACGGGCCATTAAGTCTAGTGGTGGGTGGTCACGCGGTGACTCTTAGTGAGTTCTGCCTACAGCCTGTGTCCCAGCGGGCATTGGATGTGCACCCCTTGCACCCTAGCCCAGCAAGCAGAACTTTCTGGGGCCAACACAGTGCAACGCCCTCTAGGGAGGCACTCCAGAGGAAAGACATCCGTGGCCAGCAGGAATATTTATAGCATTCACAGCGTCAGTGCAGGTCAAGGGTCTTGAGGCCTGCACCAGAGAGCAGCCAGAGACCCGCATGTATTTTGTGGACAAGCTGCACAAAGATGGCACTAGAACCCCAAAGTGATGGTTTAAGATGTCCTGTGCCAGTTTGGGCTGTGGGGAAACCAGGAAGGCCTGATCTTGCAAGGCCTGAGGGAGGACATGCTGGAGGCCCTGGTTCCCCAGGTGAGAGGCACTTGGGTGACGACGGTGCAGGCACACAGGCTGGAAGGATGGGACATTGTGCAGAGCCGGGTGTTGGTGCAGCTGTAGAGAGGGGACAAGATGATGGAACTCCACAACACCATCTTCCAGGACCTGAGCCTAGTGATTCAAAGACTGGGAACGTTGCCATCCTGCAGGTGGCTACCATGCTATACCGTCTGAAAGCTAGCCTGGCGATGGGTGGGATGCGTGCTTCCTCTGCCCCTGCGGCACAGTCCTGCAGTGAGGGACAGGG
>PVJA010046633.1:0-15025 GCA_004027025.1 Myocastor coypus
AACGGTTGCCAAACGGGCTATTTGATGGGTTCAGTGCTGGAGCATGGGCTGGAGGGGTTCAAAAAGAAAAAAGGGGGGTGGGGCGGGGAAAGGGAAGGCAGGCCAAGGATCCTGACCCAGCCGGTGTGCGTGCGGGCTCAGCTCCCAGCGGTGGGGTTTGGGCTGGGCTGGGACAGGAAGTTAGTCTCGGGAACGCAGAGGCGGGGCAGAGGGACGCAGGGGCTTACCCGCGGCGGGTGCGCAGGCTCAGCTCCCAGCAGTGGGGTTTGGGCTGGCAAGAAACACTATTTAAAAAGTGGGAATTTACAGCATACTAAGCAGTTAATATACAAAGGGCACCTAGAATACAAGAACATTTTAAGAGAAAAAATGGATGAAGCTATACACAGAAATTTACACACAGACACACACACACACACACACACACTAATAAAATACGGTTTTTACTTGAAGCAAGAGAAATAAAAACACTCTCAAATATAATTTAGCATTGTCTACTGGGCAAGTAGTACTGAACACTTACAGGCTGAACGAATTTTAAGAAACTCTTGGCAGGAATAAAGATGGATGACAAGGTGAAGGAACGAAAATGAGAATGTTGCTAGCACCGAAGAATGGTCTGATACCTGCTGGGGTGGCCACCTTGCTCTTCAGCGTGGTGCTCTGGGAAGCCCCTTAGACTGCTGAGCACAGCTCTGGGAGGGGCAGTCAGGCTCGCAGGGGGCTTGGGCTCCACAGCTGGCCCCGGCCCCTTCTCTCCCGCTCTCCCTCCCTCTCTCTGCTTCTTACTCCAGGAAGTTGGGCAGTCTTCCTCTCTGTTACGTCTTCTGCCATGTTTCTGCCCTGGAACCATCCAAACAGGTCCAGAAACCCCCAAAACTGTGAGCTAAGTGATACCTGTCCTTTAAGTTGCCTATACAGGGTAGGTGGTCACAACAGCGAGGATGAGCTGAGACTATAGCTTTTGAGGGAGGTATCACACTATATCACATACTTGTAGCAACAGTTAATTTGGAGAGCTCAGCTCAATGATGGGATAAAATTAGTTTTATAATATAGACCACAGGGGTCCTAACTCACAGAAAAACCACATCTAAAGGGAATCAAAGCAAAGTCAAAAGCGGAGCACAGCAGTAAGCCTAGCCACCAGAGCAAGTTGCCACTCAGAAAGTAATAATTTCAGATGAGTTTAAACACTGGCAATTTGACTAGAGGGATACATCTTTAGGGGAAAGCAAAGTTACAACATTTTAAATTCTTTTGAGTAATATTGGTTGTAATCATGTCAACACTGTCAGTCTGAAACTACTATATATGCACAGAAGCATGATAGACCCATACAAACATCATCAGATAGAGAAAATGATTTTAATCAAGGTCTAATTATACAATGTATATGGATAGTAAAGCCAACAATTTAAAACCCCTCTAAATCTGAATTAAAATTAGAATTATCAGTATGAGCTGTAATGATTTTTAGCAAAGGTGCCTGAGGCAAGATGACTATTTCTTCAAAGCAATGAACGGAAAGTATTTTTCTGATGATGGTGACGGAATGGCCCTATTTGGGAAGCATCACAAACCTCTGAAGTGGACAGTTTTTGTCAACACATTTAGGAACTTGTACATCTGGGATACCGTACTCTGCCGAGAAGTGTAGACCACAGTCTTTTTCATGCCCCTCCCAGCGGTCTCCCTGCATTCTGCCGCCCACTTCTTGAGTGGCTCCATTAGAAGGGGAATGGGAAGTGGGACTTCTGCAGAGGGAAGTAGGACTGAGTTCCACCCAATTCAGTCGGGAACCACAAACCCAGATGCAGGGACCGCTTTGAAGCGCAAGAGAAACAGCAGCACTTGGGTAAACGTGGAGCCGGAACTTCTGGAGATTAACTCAGTCCGCTGCGAAGAAGAGCGCCTACAAATAGTCATGTTAAGTCGCCAAAGCGCTTCATCAGCATGAGCCCGCAGCTGCCCCGTGGCAGCACCAGGCAATGTTATTTTTACTCTTACAGTTGCAGCAAGGCTCTAATTACTGAAACTGCCGATGTCACCTTAATTACAGTTTTATTGAATGATCACATTGGGTTCGGCGGTATGATGTGGGAATTTTTTCTGCATAAGATACAGCGGAGATGTAGAGGAGGAGGACTCTGTCTCCTAACATATTATCATGCAGTTCATGGGGGCTGCATGAATTTAAGAGAAGTTGGCACAGAGCTCCAATTTACAGGGAAGGTCATTGGAATTTAAATTGGGAATCTGTTGTTGACAAAGGTAAGAAAATGGTACACTTCGAAAATGCATATTCATACTTCTCCAGCCACTTATTATAGGAAATAATAATCATTCATACTTGCATTGCCCAGTACATAGAAATCCATTAGAGACACAACCACATTGTGTGGGAAGGCCCCTGTGGGTACCCAAGGTGTGTGCTTTTTCTGAAGGTTCCCTGTGTGACTGAACTAGGTGAACCCCAGGGCTTGCAATTCAAGATTGGGAGTAAGTGACAAAAGCATACCTTAACCACACATAAACAGCTGGGCACTAAGCAGCCGCTGAAATGATGTGACCAGAATGACCGTAGCCAGGTGGGATTAATCAAAACAGACTACTGATGGCAAGGTGAGCCATAAAAGGCTCAGGAGGGAGTCTACCTGAGGAAGTATCTCTTTCCCCCCCTTCGTTGTACTGGCAATGGCAGGGGCACAAGGAAGTCCAAGTTTTCCCCAGTGTCACAGTAATTCTGAGACACAGTGTTATTTAGGTTGGAAGCTTGAGTAACCTTGAGGAGAAGAAAGTGGAGAAGCAGGATGTGTTCCTGCATGTGTGCACGTGACGGGGGAGCTAAATACAGGGGGGCGACTCGTGTAAATATTAGCTCCACATGGATGCTAAAGGGCAGCAGGACGCACACATGGCGTGATTTGCTATGGAAACAGAAGACACCCATAGGGTAGAGGAGAGGACTTTAAAAATGAGGATAGCAAGAGAAGCACCCGAGAAGCAATTTGTAGAGAAGTGTACTCCTGAACTTCGAGGGACAGTGGGACAGCCATTTTAGAATTCCTCCCAAAACGTGATTTCCAATGTATGCGCCCAAACTTATGGTGTTGATAAATCTTGCTGCTAAACATCGGAAAGATGTGAAGTAGAAAAAGCTAGAGAAAGTAGAACACCAGAAACAGGGCTGTCCACTGTCAACCAGATGTATGACTGGGAAAAGAGGAGTCATGCTGGGTGGCAGAATAAAAGATATTCTCTGGGCATTTGACTCCATATTCGGGGGCAAACACATTATTTTTTAAAATTCCAAGAATACAGGTTTATGAGTCCAATAAAATACCAGTGGTGAAAATTTGGATTTTGGAAGAAGAAAATAAATTGTAGCCCTAATATATTTTAGATGGTAGTAGGGTTTCCTAGATGAGCATGTAATAGCAAAAAGGAGAACAAAAACTCAATTTCAGCATTAATGATCTGGATCTGATGCAGAAATATGTGAGACTGAGCCAGCCAGATAGCTTGGCAGGCTAAAGTGACTTCTTAGGCAAGTGCAGGGGACCACGATTCCATTCCCATGCTGTGCTGGCCCCACCCCCACGGAGTGCTGTAACGGCGACTGAGACTGGGCATGGTGGGGTGTACCTGCAATCCCCAGGGCTTGGGAGGCTGAAAACAGGAGCATCACTATGAGTCTAGTCTATGCAGTGAGACTCTGTAGACCCTGTACTAAATACACACACAAAAAAGAAATGTGTGAAACAGATAGCTATATATTGAACCCAAATTTATCTTCAAAAGAATAAATTTCTATACCCAATGAAACTGTAGAATGTCACAATTTAACTTGGTCAGACAGAGAAACAGAATGTTGGTCAAAATATAGCTTATAGTTTACTGGTAGCTGTTAAAAAATTGGAAATTAATCGAAGTTTTCCTTACCCTCATGTGATCCTAAGGAATCATCTTTAAGATGATCAGCAGTCCCTGCCGCTCCACAAGGCTAATGTTGCTCTTTATGGGACATAAAGCTGCCTGAGCATCAGGCTTATAGCAGAAGGCAGCTTGAAGAGACATATTTGCCCTGCTTAAGCCTTTAAAACCTTATAAAAATAGCAAGTGCATCTCATCTGGCTCCGCTGAAATAACATCCCTAAAAAGAAAAAGCATTTCAACGAGGCTGAAAAACAAACGCCTCCCCAGAGGTTGGCCCTCACTTTGCAGAAAAGACTTTTTGTCAAAGCTCTTGGGGAGTTTTATGTGGGACCAGATGGGGCAAATTTTTCCTTTTATTGCCTTCACCTCTAATTGATGGGTATCCAGGGAGAGCCTGAGTCGTAAAATGTGTGAAAGCGTCGCCATCCACACTCTTCCAAGTTCTTTTCCAGAGGTTTATTTTCAGGAAGCCTACGTCATTGACACAAGTGGAATCGATGCCACTAAAATGAACAAATCGCCTTGCAAATCACCACCTCTAATCTCTATGATGAGCCTCCTCTTAATCCATGAAGGATTTTATGGCCTTCTACCTGTCTCTATGGAATTCAGATTGCTGCACTCTTAGGTAAGTTGGAGATAAATCCAGCCTCTTAACATCCACGCAGGAAGTTACTCTTAAAAGTCAAACTTTGTCCCCAGATTCTACCTTGCCAGGCAAGTGTCACCTACTTCAATTTACTGCCTATTGCTAGAGAGGATTATCTGATGTATAGCCCCCATTATCCCTGTGATTCAAGCCAATGCCTAAAGGAGGTGAAAATAGTTACCACTGGTACCCCAAGTCAGCATAATAATTGGGTATGGTGGGAACTGAATTTCGCTGTGTAGTCCAGCCTAGCCTTAAACTCACTAAGTAGCTCGGGCTGGCCTTGAACTCATGACAATCCTTCTGCCTCAGGTCTCCAAATGCTAAAATCATAAGTGTGTGTACCATAATTTCTGTATGTAACAGAGGTGGTAATTAACACTGCATGTTGAAGGTGTCCCATTGACCTATTGATTCCGCCAGAGGAAATGCTCCTTGCCCCTACATGGAAGACCTAGTAAAAGTACTGGACAAAACAAAGGGAAGGGAGGTGAAGAATATCCCACTTTCTGCCTTAATTATATAATTCTGAGGTCTGCACTATATCCCAGTGTTTGCCAACTGGACTCGTTTGCCTTAGGCAGGCGAAAAACATCATTCCATGAACATAGCCTTTATTGGCATTTCCTTCTACTTTCACTTTTTCTTACTTCTGCTAAAACTTTCTGGAATAATCTCCCTAGTAAACTACTCGCATTGAAGGTCTGCATTGTGGGGCAACTGAAATAGCTTATTGCAACACGAGTGCATGGAAACAAAGGTAGGAACCTAGCAGATCACAGAAGACAGAGCTGCCCAACTCTTAATCACTGCTCTGATCATGGAATCTTAAAAACTGAGCCCATTTTGGGGGCTGAACATATGGGCTCTCCTCTGGGCTCTTTCCCTTCACTCCAGGGAAGTCCGGTGGACACAGCTGGAATGTTCTGAGGAGTGTTCCCTCCCTCCATCCCTCTCTCTGCCCAGCTGCCGTGGGTAATCAAAAACAGAACATGAGTGTGTTCTCCCACACAGAAAAGCAAGGCAAGTGCTTTTGCATGCCAGTAGGAGCTAATTCTTTGGGACAGAGTCTACATTTCAAGCTTGACTGTCCCCAGCATACACATCTTCCTGGAACTCATCCTATCTACCTACTTTCATAGTTTCAAATTTGAAAACTTATGTCAGTTGCCATTGTATAGTTTCAAAAATCAAATGAAATTTACACAAGGCAAGGCTGATAGCCTTTAAAGAAACTGAAGTAAATGTTTTTGAAGTTTCTAGGCTTCGCTAGAAAGAAGCATAAAAACAAAGAAATCTCTTTAAACGGAAGTCTCCCTGACAGATTTTTTTTTTTTTTTTCTTTACACATCACTTCCTCTATCATCGGAGATTCTCCATCTATCAAAGAAAGTAGACTTCCTGGTAGTTGCTCAGCAGTGGAACGGGTGCAGTGGGTAATTTTGATCCTAACCCCTGCTTAGGTCCTGATTATGTCCTCAACAACCGCCTCCAGGCCTCCCAGCTATGTCTTCTTCCAACTCTTTCCCCTCTGGCTGGACTTCACCATCCAAGTAAAATTTATCTGCTTAATTTAATACCCGCTTCACGCAATTCATTTATCAATGTGTGGTTGATTTCTTTCCACGCGGCAGATATTTGGGCGTAAATATTTTCTATTCCACATGTAATATGTAGCCCTGGGTAAGTTTCATCAGTGATAGCATTAAGCTATGCGAAATGATGGACTGTTTTCCTTCACATTACCTTCCTCCAGGTAAACTGCTCTGTAGATTAGTAACTGGTTTTCCTTGATTTATTTTTGAAGGTTACTCCATATTCCTTTGCACTGTACTTTTTTATGAATTATGCATGCTGCTAAGGTCCGGCACCCAGCAAAGGCAGTAGACTATAATTTCTTCCCTTGTAATTTACATTATACCACCATAAATGACTTAAGCTTCCAAATTTTTCATTCAGAAGATACAGCTTGATCCTCAAGTGGGAGGATTTTGTACCTCCTGATAACATTGTAATTGATCACCATTCATTTTATTTTGAACTTGATATTTTCCTATGCCTTAATTGTAAACATTATATGCATACTGAAACTCAAACATATAAAAACTATCTTGACCCCACCATACAAAATATCTAAAATATGACCATTATTTGCTTCCTTTTCTTTCCCTGAGGCACTAAAGTCATTGGGAAAAAAAATAGCAGAGGAGATATAAGTAGCAAAGAAAGATAAAAAGAATCTGAATGCTAGTTAGTAATATTAATTTTAACCATCAGATGTTGCCATAGCTTGTTTATCACTCTATCTAAATAGAATCTTCTTTACCTTTTCTTTTTGTTACCTTAGTTAACTGTGTTTTGGCTATATCTCTTATTGTCCATATTGCTTCCATGTTCATATAAGTTTCTCCTTGTGTTTTTAAAAGCACCTTGAGTTTTTAAGAGCTCAGGGACACACAAACCATTGGTTCTCAAAGTGTAACTGACCTGAAGCATGAGCCTCTTCTGTTCACAGGATGCAGTCGCAGCCTGTGAATGTGGTACCCGATGGACTTTCATAAGGTGTACTTCATAAAGATCATTCTTTCAGTGCTGGGAATGGAACCCAGGACCACATGCACACTACACAAACTCTCTACCACTGACATACCCCTTTCCCTGTCCTTGACAAGGAACTTAAAATGGCTTTCCAGTTCTAATTGCACAATGCCTTCCATGAGGGCTGAATGTGCAGCTCCGTGGCAGAATGGCTGCACACAAGAGGACCTAAATTACATCCTAAACACAGGAGATAAGAAGTCACAAGGGTTTGAATAGGTTGCAATTTTGCTGGTTTTCCATTTCCCTCATAGAGTTGGTGGTGCATTCTTTAACAAGCAAATAAAAGAGCAGCACCATTTGGAGCACACTCCGTCTTCAGCAATTGCTAAAACATTGTGCATCTATCTTGAAAAGAATTTACTCTAAGAATCAAAAAGGAAGAGGGCTTTTATTAACTGTATGAGATAACTCATGGAAGCAGACAACTTTCCATATCTAGAGCTAGAGAGAGAGAGAGTAATGTTAGAAGTCATTCCAGCCTCCCTGCGAATAAAACAAATTCAGGTGAAAATTGAGTTTAACTAAGGGAAAAAAGCTAATGAAGATCTTGCTATTAACTTAATGCACTATCAAAATGACTTCACCTAAGTGTGCTTTATGTTTTATTTTCTAAAATCTGTAGTATAAGTATGATAATAAGCTTTTGAGAGAAGGAAATATTTTTTCTTCCCTGAAAATTATTTTGGCCTCAGTTATCAATATTGCTTCAAAATTCATGCTTGCTTTCTCTTCCATAAAGTGTTACTCTAAATACTTTTTCATCTATCAGGCAAATGTTTTAAAATCACCACAATGAAACACATCATATCCAAGTCTGTTAGAGAGTCCCTCTAGGTGACAGTCTACTATATACACTGTTTTGCTATTTTTTTCTCTTTTACTTATGCATACATAAATTTAAAAAATAGTCTACTTGGAGGAATCATGCATAAGTGACACGTTTGCTTAAGCAGTATATAGAAGTGAAATGTTTTCATAAGAGGCATTAATTGCCAATAACTTATACGAAAATAAAGATAGGAATTTATTTTGAGGGCAAAGAATAAGATTATCTAAGATATACAGGCTTTATAAATATCCAATTGCTCTAAATTTTCTTTTTATGACATGTGTCATAAAAATTCTGCATTTACCATGCACTGCCTAAATTATTAGAATTAAGTACTTCAAGTTGCTATTATGAAATTATAAGGAAATATAATCAGTCAAAGCTTGAATGAATCCATTTATTGCAAATGTTTGTGTTACAGGACTTCATAATTAATTTTTAATTCAAGAAATCTTTAGCAAAATCACCTGATAATCATAAAGCATTGTTTTTCTCTTTTATAGTCTTTAAGGAAATATTTATAATTTTGTTACAAACTTTACAAGCAAAACTGTTGTAAGTCACTGCTGACCCTAAGGAACTCCATGATGCTAGTTATAAAATACTTTATGCACATGAAATTTAAAAAACACTGCTCTGTCTCCCAGGCTATGTAAACTCCCTTCAAGTCCAACTAGAGATATTAATACAACTTGAGTATATTTTAGAGAGCCAAAATCATACTGAAACCAAGCTAAGACAAGTTATTTACACACCCAAACCAGTGTGTATGTGTGTGTGTGTGCCTGTGCGTGTGTGTATGTGCATGCATGTGCCTGTGCATGTGTCTGTGTGCATGTGTGCGCATGTGTGTGTGCATGTGTTGTGTGTGTGCATGTGTTTGTGTGTAAGTGTGTGTGTGTGTGTGTGTGTGTGTGTATCTTCAGTTATTAGCCAAAATCTATGAATGGAAGTTTATATCCATGACAGTGAAAGTCAAGTTTCTTATCGCTGCAATGTTATACAATGGAGTCAGTTATTTTGACAAAGTTATAATATTTTAATAACCTTACAGCTAATGATGCAGCCCTAGTACAAGAATGCAGTAAAAGGCAAGGACTCTTGATTCAGTTAACATGGATCTTCTTCCCTCCTTTCCTCTCTCCCTCCCTCCTTTCCTTCCTTCCTTCTTTTCCATCTTTATTTCTTTGTCTCTGAGATCACTGCACACATTTAAGCTACATAATTGGATGAATGTGAACATATACAACACCCATGTCTTTACAATAAAGGTAATAAGCACACACAGCATCTCCAAACCTTTAATAATCATCCTAGATATCAGGAAGCTGAGGAAAAAAAATAGAAGGTGACAAAGAAGTATAAGTGCACAGAGTGAATTCTACAATGGCCCCTGAGACTTACCATCCTCAACCATAAAGCTGTGGCTCTGAAAGGACAGCATACCCAAACTGTGGTGCATTATACGTCACATGGCAATTTTCTTGTATAATTAAGATTGCTAGTGAGTTGACTTTCAGTTAATCAAAAGAGATTTTCCAAATGGCTCTAATCTGTTCTGATGTGCTTTCAAGAGGTCGAGTTTACTGCAGCTGATACCAGAGGGCAGCATCCGAGCAGGAGGAGAATTCCAGGGGCTGTTTCTTGCTTTGAAGTCAGAGGCATGCTGGAAAGCACATGCAAGGAACAGAAAAAGACATTCAGGAGCTGAGGTCATCAGAGCTGAAAGTTCGAGAAAAAAGATGACTTATTCCACACAGCTGCAGAGAACAGTAACTGGGAAAACCCGAGCGAGACAGGAAGCAGGCTCCTCCACCGAGGCTGGACCAGACCCCAGCCCTGCTGTTACCTAGAGGTCTGCCCTGTGAAACACAAGACAAGAAACCCAGTGCAGCCCAGCCTGGCTGATGCAACTGTGAGGGAATAAACAGATGCCGCTTCCAGCCGTGAGGTCATGGAAATGAACGCAGCAATGGCCAACAAATCCACTTACAGCTGATGTGTGGCTCACCTGCCCTAGGGTGGGTGGGGAAATGAGCAGAAGCGGGACCTGAGAGCGGTGTCCACCAGAACATTGAAGACTGAAGGCAAAAAAGAAGAACTAGAGGTACACTTAACATTCTAATTGCTACTTCTGTTCCTCTCAGCGGTACAATTGTTGAAAGCATTGCTGCGTGTATCTGTAGTGTATAAAGAGAACCAAGCTTCTTACTATTGAAGAAAAAAGTTGGGGAAAAGCAAAGGAGGAAAGCTGGAGGGCTGGATGAGAGTTGTAGGCATGAATTTACGAATTCGTGTTCACAGATTCACAAATACAGACTGTGTGATTTAGGTATAATGTTGATTGCATAGCTATGCTCAGCTAACGTTCAATTCTTAGTTTCTTGATACCCAATAAAATAAAAGGGCCCCATCTATTCGTTTACAATGCTCTTCGGATTTTTGCCCTACTCAAATGGGAGCTACTCTATGGTATTTAGTTCTGCGTGTCTGATATATGTCACACTTTCTATTTTCCAGGGGCATCCATTTTGCTACGAATGTCTTGAAGTCGTCCTTCTTTACAACAAAGCAGTACTCCAGGGCCAGCCAAATAGCTCAGCATATTAAAGCATCTGCAAGCAGGCACAGGGCCCGAGGATTTGCTACCAAGGCCTGCCGTGCCAGCCCCACCCCCAGGGTGCGGTGAGCCTGGGCATGATGGTGTGTGCTTATAATCCCAGCTCTTGGGAGGCTGTAAACAGGCAAATCACTAGGAGCCCAATCTAGTAGGGAGACCTCGAATACCCTATTGACCCTTGCCCCCGAAATATGGTAGAGTTCTGGGGACTGAGGTAGAGAACAGTGGGAGAAGGCAAGGGGAACATGTAGACTAAAGATACCCATTATAGCCGGATGTGGTGGCGCACGCCTGTAATCCCAGCACTCGGGAGGCTGAGGCAGGAGGATCGATGTGAGTTCGAGAACAGCCTGGGCTACAAAAGTGAGCTTAAGGCCAGCCTGAACTGCATAGTGAGACCCTGTCTCAAAATGCAAAAAAATAAAATAAAATAAAATAAAATAAAGATACCCATTACAGAAATCTAATAACTTCAGTGCATGAAAATATTTGCCCTAAATGTGAGCTAAGATGCATAATCAAGAACAAAAATGGAGAAAGGGTGTTAGAGGAAGCAGGAGAGAGGAGGAGAGGAGAGCATTAGAAAAGTATCAGGCTGTATCATGTATGTGTGCTCACTCCCCAGCTGCATGTACTGCAAGGATGTAATAATGAAAACGTAAGAATAGGCTGGCCAGATAGTGCAGGTGATTATAGTGCCTGCTTAGGCAGACACAGGATAGGGGTTCCATCCCTGGCCTGCCATGCCAGCCCTGCCCTGGGGGCGTGCAGATTCAGCGATTGAAACTGGGCATATTGGTGCACACCTATAATCCCAGTGCTTGGGAGGCTGAAAACAGGAGGTTCGCTACAAGTCCAATCTGTGTAGACCCTAGGTCTAATTCAGAACCCTTTACATGATTGCAAGTACTGAAATCATTCTTTATTCAAATATGAAAAATCCAGGAGAAATGCCAACCAGAGAGGATCAAACAATATTCTCAGGCAGCAGGGATTAACTGGGACACATGGCCACTTTATTCGTGAAGTTAAGAGGATCCACAAGGAAGTTCTATATTTAACAGTAAATTTGTTGCCTGTAAAGAATGATAGTTGTTATGACTTTGGCTCAACCAAAGGCTCGGATTGAAAAATGACATAAATACATAAAAATAAATAAATAAACACAAGAAATGAAGGTTCTTTGAAAAATAGCTTACTGTCAGCTCAAACAAGAAATACAAGCTGGGTGTGGTGGCTCACGCCTGTAATCCCAGCACTCGGGAGGCTGAGGCAGGAGGATTGGTGCGAGTTCGAGACCAGCCTGGGCTACAAAAGTGAGCTCAAGGACAGCCTCAACTGCATAGCGAGACCTTGTCTCAAAAAGACAAAAAAGAAAAAAGAAATACAGAATGAGTCTAGGATTATTTTAGCCTAAGCAATAGGGGAGTACTAATAACAAAGCAAAACATAATAGATGAGGGAATGAGAGAAAGCAAGCAAGAATGAAAGAAGGAAGGAAAGGAAGGAATGAAGGAAGGAAGGAGGGAAGGAAGAAAGAAAGGCATCCATTAGAACAAAGAATAGAAATCAATGTAAAAGAGCTCACCATGGCCAAAGCTGGAGCATCTTTAGTTGCCAAATACGTATCTTATCATTGGATTATATCCCACAAAATAAAATAAATATCCATAAGCATATGCTGATATGCATGGTGCACTAAAGAAATAAATAAATGAGGGGTCGAGGAGATAGCTCAGTAGAACAAGTGCCTTCTTGGAAGCACAGTGTCCTGAGTTCAATCCCTAGTACTGCAAAAATGAAAGGAAAGAAAGAAAGAAAGAAAGAAAGAGAAGGAAAAGAAAAAGATGAGGGGCCAGGAGCAAGTCTTCCAGAATCCCAGCTGAACATGGAAGAAAGGAGAAATGGGAAATTGCCACAAGACGCAGGTTTCCCTTGGCTGGAACCGCTCTTGCTTTCTTTCACACACCACCTTGAGTGGAATTTATCGTCTCATTGCCACATGCATTTACATCCTACAGAAAGGCATCCACAGCCTCCACTGTGGACCCCCAGAGCATCTTACACTTAGTGTGGAAACATGTGGCTGAGCATATTTTTCCCCTGAGGAGAAACTTCATCCTAGCTCCCAGTACAGTTATTAGACCATTCAAAACATTAAAAAAAATTATTCTTCAGGGTAAATGTTTTGTTTTCATCTCTTCCTTACTTAGGTCTCAGACAACCTATTCTTTTATTAAAAAAAAAAAAAAGTACTTGCTGTATTTCTGGAATAAATCAAGGACAAACTATTAAAAGCACTTAATGCTTTACTGAAAATAATGATGGTAGCAGGATTTGAGAAGCACACGATTTTTCAAGTCTGAACCTTTGTTTGAGCCAAAATAATAAGAACTATCGTTCTTTACAGGCAGCAAATTTATCGTTAAATATAGAACTTTCTTGTGGATCGTCTTATCTTCACAAATAAAGTGGCCATGTGTCCTAGTTAATCCCTGCTGTCTGAGAAGACTGTTTGATCCTCTCTGGTTGGCATTTCTCCTGGATTTTTCATATTTTAATGAAGAATGATTCCACTACTTGCAGTCATGGAAGGTATTCTGAAATTGTCCTTCCGCTTCTTCCAGAGCCTGCAGAGGGAGTGCCTGAGTCCCAGGTACAGGAAAGCAGGTCTTATGGAAACATGTGGTTAAGCCTGAGGGGAGTAGCAATAGCCTCTCTTCTCCAAGAGCTTTACAGACCCAAAGTAATTAACACCTCCCTTTCAAGGACAGCACACAAGGCACTTGCTGCTAAAATTAAGTGCACTGTGACAGGAACCACTAGGGACAATGATCCCATCAGGTTTGGGGCAGTAGTAAAGGAAAGCACTATGCCCTGGCCCTGCTGGCCACTTGGTATTCCAACAGCTGTGCCTGACATGGCCTGAAGAACACGGTGGCTAAGCCAGCAGTCCTAGAGCAGAGGAGTCATGGGAAATGACAGGTTCGGCAGTTACAAGCTAGGGAGGTGAAATAAGTGTGAAAAATATACTGGCCAGAGTGCTCTCTCTACAGAGGCTTTGTCGTTTGGTGTGTATTTAAATCTCTTTTACCTCACTCGGTTATTTTCATGTGTTTGTGTTTTATTAGAAAATAAACCTTTGACCTCCACATGCTTAAAAGGAACACACTTAATTTTGAAACATCAAGAAATCTGATGATGTATGGAGACAGGGCCTAGATTTCACCAGCCTCGGACAAAGCTAAATAACGAATTTGCAAAGACAGATCAGCATCTGTTTCCGAGTCAGTTGTTATTTGGAGAAGTCAGGGCCCATATTTACCAGTCTCCCTTCGATTCCAGCAGGTGCTAGGCTTCCTGTGAAGAAAGTGCCATGAATTTAGTTTAATTAGTTTACTTACAAAGGGAAGCTGATTTGTTAGCATGATAATATGTGCAACATAATAATAGTAGTAGTATCTGCAATGATGGCAGCAGCTCCTCAAAAACTGATGCCAATTGATAGCCGAGCTATCACATGTTTTCACTTCAAAATTATTTAAGACATTTCCTTAGTTGTTCAATTATTCCATCATTATTTGAACCAAATTTCAACCTCATGACATTTATTTAACTAGAAGATAGAACATTTACCTTCATCATAGAAAATATGTTAAATTCAGTTAAAATTCCGTTTTGTTGAAAACATTATTTAATTTTGAGTCCGTGATTACAAGGAGAAATTAAGGCAGAGCATGGCATCTTGATAAAAGGTCTTGTAGTTAATAAAAGCAGAATCTTGTAGATTAGGAATGTGCTTAAATTTGATAGTGCAGCATAGGCCATTTAGCTCTTATAACCTAACAGCCTGGTGCTGGGGAAGCCTTAGAAACTTTTGGAAACTTGCAAATGTTGCCACAAAATGTGCCAAAAGGGTTTTGATGATATTGGTATTTATCCTCACAAAATAAAGCAAATACCCATGCCTACTAACAAAGGAGAATGAAAATAGTGCAAGACATGGAGCTCCGTAGTCAAATTATGATGTTTTAGAGCATCCCACATCCTGGTTTATAATCGGACAAATATTATATGTTGTGCTGAAAACACACTGACAATCCCAGAAGGCCTGCATCTTGGGGAACTGTGTAAATGTGACAAAAGATTCAAAATGATCATTGATAAAAACAACTTCTTGACACATTTTGCTTATAAATGTAATTTTGCCCTGCCAAACTATTCTATGTGACTGCAAATGGCTGTGGACTATGTAAATACATGAGGTAGAACAGTCACGTTTCGATGTGAAACTAACAAAAGTGCTCAAGTTAGCAGGATTTGCTCTGATTATTTCCTTTAGCCTGATCACTGAACATTTTCTCCTCAGGTCTGAGAATATTGTGGT
>PVJA010046635.1:0-15027 GCA_004027025.1 Myocastor coypus
ACAATATGTAATATGTCAACTTTCAAAGAAAAAAAGGGGGAAAAGAAAAAGAAAAGTAATGTGGATTTAGAAAGGTTAATGTTTAGTTGTTTGATCAATCTTATATACCTATATGTATTAATCTAAACTGATCCGATGATGAAAATATGTAATATAACCATTGTTAAATTTAAACAATAAAAGAATTGGAAAAAAAAATAAAAATAAAATCACTTCAAACAGCATCATTGTCATGAAAACAATAAACATCCCAGTTGCAAATTAATCCTATCTATTAACCTAAGACAAAGTGAAAAGTGCATTGCTTGAAAGCAATGCATGTTTTATTCCTCTCTACATCCTCTACTGCAGGGGCTCCCAAACTTGAACATGGATCAGAATCACACAGACGATGATCCAAATTCAGGTGGCTGGGCCCATGCCCAGCCTGGGTTTCTGCTTCCAAAAGTCTGGAGCAGAAACAGCCAAAGGATTTTCTTCCTATAAGTCAAGGTCCAAGAGATGCTGCTCTCCTGCTCCAGCAGCAACACTTTGACAACCACTGCTCTATAGTGCCCACCCGAGTATTTTGCACAAGCCACACATGAGCCTTATAAGCGTGGTGTAATTTATTTTCTCTTTATACAACAATGAGTGATGGAAAGATTTCACAAAGTAGCAACTAGAAATAGGAACTTGAACAGCAATGAATCTTCTCTTGGGATGCCCATGACACATACCTGCACTTGCTTCTGCCTGAGCTGACATGTTTGATGCACCGCACTCCACCATAGGACCAATGTGCCTAGATTCAGTTTCTTCAAAACTCACACAAGCTGCCTGGTGCTTTCTGAAATATTAAGGAGTAACAATAAATGAGCTTCTATACACCCTAAGAATAAAATTTGTATGTCTTCTGCTAATATCATGTATTAAGAACAAGCTCTGTGAGTTCACTCAAGCATCTGTGTGGCAATAATTCATAATATTCTGAAGCTTAAATCCAAGGACCTAAACCAGCAGGTTTCTATTCCAAAAATCAGCTCCTTCTAGATCCAAAGCAGGTCATGATGTATATAACTATTCTGGCTCTGTGGACTTTTATCCTTAGTGAATTAGGCAAGGTGTGTATAAATGAAGAGCAAGCCCTAAACTGTGGATTATGCCTTATACTGTGCAGTTTGCACCATCCACAATTGAGCTAACTCTTGCATGCAAACTAAAATCTTTCCTTCTACACTGTATGAGAAAAGACTGAGTAGTGACTTGGGTCCTCCTAAAGTTACAGATGAGACTCAAAGCCATATTCTTCTGATTCTAGTTCCTTCTAAAAAACAATGAATGAGAAAGAAATGCAATATTTCTTGTAAGTCATTCAATAGTCTCTACATCATGTCAATATTGTGTGATGAAGCTCTTTGCTAGGATTCTAAAATTAAGGTAAAAACACTTTCTGCATATACAGAAGTGTTGTGTGGACTTTCTATCTTCTAGAATTCCTAAAAGCAGAAAATAATGGGCACATCTCTCAACCAACAGCCATGTACTATCATATGGAATTTTGGCCTTTTTTAAGGATCTTGTAGTTTGCTAGGATCAGTTCCTTCTCAGGGTTCTAACCTTCTCTCTAATCACGGCCAAATTACTAGCAAGTACTCTCCATCAAGGGACTGAAAGTGGGGAGCCAGTCCTTTGTCTGACCTCTTTCAACATTCTTCCAAGTCTTTCTCCATTCAGATGGAAAGTAACCAAAAACACCTGGATGAGAAGCCCATGAAGTGCAGCCATTTTTATTGCATGTTTACTGACAAATCTTCTTATGAAAATACTGAGAACGAACCATTTTAATCATGTTTTTAATAAACAGTCTGAAGGATAACTGTTAAGGACCAGCATGCACCAATAAGCACATGGCTAGAAGTGAGATAATGATGTATTTGTGAAGTTGGATGAGTCGCTGCTAAAATGACATGTCTGCTTTTGTCTGAGATACTTTACATTGTGTTCCATTATACACAATAAAGAGAAGATTGTAGGAGGGATAGTTGTATAGAATTATCACTTACTCTTCATTCTGCTGAGGAGAAAATGGACTCAGTTCTGTTGCCCGCTTCCGTTGTGTCTGTTTTTTAGCTATGAAATAAAATAGAGCTTATAAAAGTATCATTCAGAAGCCCCACTTTCAAATTCTCTCTCTCTCTCTCTCTTTCTCTCTCTCTCTCTCTGTACTTTGTATATTTGTAGTTACCTGTCATGAGCTCCTGTTGCTTCAGCAAAACGTTTCTTAGTTCTTTCAGCCATAATATCTTCACATCTATATTAGGAGCCTAAAGATGTAAAAACAAAAAAAGATAGAAAACAAGTATGCTTTAAAAATAATGCTGTTATAATAGGACAAATGTAATTAAATATATTAATCACGATTTGTTCCCACAACACCACATACACATACAACCTCTGGCCTTTGGGCTTTAAAACCTCTAAGAAGTCATTAGTCATCTGATTGAATGAAATAATGCATTGAAAATTATTTCAAATTTGACCTTAAAAGTGGAATAAGAGCTGAACAAAAAGCAACATACAATGTCATTTACTTTTCTCTTTTCAGGAAAGGCTCTTTTGTAAAGATAAATATACTTCTGTCTTATTTTGGTAAAATAAAGCAGCTCTAAAATTTCTGAAAATAAAACTGCTGACAGAATAATCTTGGTGACTGAAGAAATATGAAAGCTTCCTTAAATATCATCCCATTATTTACAAGATCGGTTTGTCAAATTTCACCAAATATTTTGTCTTAAAGCAAACCAGTGCAAAGTACTCTTACGGATTATAACCACTAAGTGAAGAATTAAAGAAAAAGTTCTGCCTTTGCAACAGAGGACAGCACGTGGAGGAGTCCCAAGTCATGATTCAAAGATTTATGGCAACACCTTTGGGAACCACACTGTTTCCTCTCACTTTCGCTGAAAAAGGTGGTCCCTACCCCTCCTCTGGGCAGACATTTAAGCATGTGCTTGAGAACCACGAAACAAACCTGAGCTGTAACGTCCTCTTGTCTTGTGATCAGGAGCTCTTTGAATGCTGAGGACCAAAGGAACTCAGAACTATGACAATTCCACAACTCTAGAAAGCTGAGGAGGCCACAAGAGCACCTGCTGAGTTGTCAGCAAAAGTCAGTAAGTCTCCTACCAGAACTATGCAAACTTAAAGGACTATAAACACCTCAACCTAAATAACACCTCATTTTATTTTTAATAATACCTTATTTTAAAGAAAATGTGCTATCAGAAAAAATGTTAAGTACACCACTAAATGTACTCAAATAATATGTAAGTGAACTATATGAAAGGAGTGAGGTTTTTTTAAAATCTTTTTGATACAGGGTCTTGCTGTGCAGTTGAGGCTGCCCTTGAGCTCACTTTGTAGCCCAGGCTGGCCTCAAACTCACAGCAATCCTCCTGCCTCAGCCTCCCAAGTGCTGTGGTTGCAGGCAAGCAAAACCATACCTGGCAGAATGACCTTTTTTGAAATATGTTGAAAATTATTTTTCCAACTAAGATTTGTACATCTTAATGGAGATCAAGGTTTCTAGAACAATTTCATGATGACTAACCTGGATGATATAAACTTCTTCCTTGTCCCCATACCAGATTTCAAACTTGCGATTGTCACCTTTGACATATTCTGTGATTCCAGCTTCATCCATCTATGACAAATACATCAAGATTTTCATGAGCATTTTATTTTGAATATGCAATTACATTAACTCTACACCATATATTCTAAATGGAACAGAATTTATCACTTGGACAGAACACACATTTTATATTCAATATCTATGAAATCATAAGTATAATCATAGGCACAACTATTTAACTGTCTTCATGGAAGTAGGCACTTTATAGTTTGGATTGTGGGCTCCATTCCAGTGATTAACACAAATGTGTGTGTGTGTGTGTGTGTGTGTGTGTGTGTGTGTGTGTGTGTTTTGTTTATTTTTTATGGCCAGCTCATCCTGTCCTGGGCATGGGCCTCATGCATCATGTGGTGCTGGGAATCGAACCACGGTCTCTGCGGTTGACTAACTTTTGTTAAGCAGGTGCTTTAGACCGCTGAACCATATGGGCAGCCCTGACACAAATGTTTTAAATTCAAATATCCTAGTACCCCATCTAAGATTGAATCTTATTTTACATGAACTACACACTGCTACAGCAAGCTGTTATCCAACTATCTGTACACCACAAGAAAACAACCTGAAATTAATGTAAATGATTACTTCAAGTAACTGCTTCTATACCAGCTAATCTTACAAGTTCACTACTTATCTTCACAGAATCCTCCTAAGTTACATATATCCTTTTTGTGGGGCAGAGAAGAACCAAGCTGGTACCCGAGTTTCCCTCTATTTCCTCTAATCTTTCAACCACTATAGAAATCAAAACATCTGTGGTGAGACCCTGATATCAGGACAAGCCAAATAGCTCACTGGATTGAAGTGCCTGCAAGCAGGTGCAGTGGCCTGAAATTTGATCCCTGGGCCTAGGCCATGCCCCCCAGGTTGCACTGAGATGGCAGGTGAGACAGGGCATGGTGGGGCATGCCTATAATCCCAGCTCTCTGGAGACTGTAAAGAGGCAGATCACCATGAGTCTGATCTAGCAGTAAGACCCTGAACACCCTGTCCCTGTAGACCCTTCCCTAAAAATACAAAATAGAAAATAAAATAAAATGAGACTGTGATCTTTTCATAGCCACTAAAACTTCTGTATCCAGTATTTCTTTCTCATCACAGCTTTTTCCCTTCTCCATTTTATGTGTTGTATGATCTTCTTCACCAGTGTTAATAATATCTTGGCCAATTCCACTTGGGGCAATTTTACTTCCTTGTGCATTCTCTTTTAGTTCTCCCTTGTGTGTCTCCTTTTCTTTCAATCCCTACATAATTATGCAAGAGAATATCTCATTCTGTTCCACTTAAAACCCCCCAATGTCCCTAATTAAAACAAGTAAGTATTAAAGGTAGTGTTAGTTGTTTCCCGTAGGAAAGCAATTATGTGTGGAAATGAAAGGTAATACATTAATGAAATATCCTCTGACGTCCATCCCACCTGGATCCAAAAGTTACTTTGAAAATGTCCCCAAATAGTTTTGAGTCCTTCATATACTGCTCTAGCCTACTTCTTCTCAAATATTAAGATGTAAGGTGAATAGTCATGTCACATTCAATCTTGCTAAAAATTGATTTTCTTTCCTCAAATGGTTTTATCATAAGTAGCTTGGTACGCTGGAAAGCATATTGGCTTTGGAGTAAGAAAGGTGTATGTGTCTTAGTGTGAGCGCTGAACTTTTCTGAAATGTTATTTCCTTATTTATAAAATAGAAACATCTCTCTAGCCGGGCGTGGTGGCTCACGCCTGTAATCCCAGCACTCGGGAGGCTGAGGCAGGAGGATTGGTGTGAGTTTGAGACCAGCCTGAGCTACAAAAGTGAGCTCAAGGCCTGCCTGAACTGCACAGCGAGACCCTGTCTCAAAAAGACAAAAAAAGAAACATCTGTTTATACGATGTATAGAAGAATTACACAACATGTATTAAGTGTTCAGATCACACAATGAAATTTTCAAAGTATGAATTGACTTTTTCCTCCTTCCCTCGTGTGAACTGAAGTATTTTTATTAGTTTTCCTTGCTCATCTATAGCATATGATTGATAAGTGAGTTTTGGAGTTGCTCTGGAAATATTTCCGTGTGTGCATGATTGTTAAATTAAAATAATAGGTAAGTAAAAAGCATGAACAGAATGATCTGAAGAACTCAGTATATCCATCGGATTAGCTGTGACGTTATAGTGTTTATTTCCAGATAAGTAGCCGACTTCAAATGCAGCACACAATTATCAACAGGACATGATGAGGCTGTGGAATTCCAGCACAGTATGGTGCAGTCAAGATAAGTGCTAGAAGACACTCAGCAGTGAGGCATCTGTACTCGCACTCTCCACCACGCCATGACTGACATAAATAAGCCTGCCTGCTGAGTAGAATGTTGAACAGTAATGTCAAACGTTGCTTAATGCTGGAGTTTTATGATATGTAAACAAGAGGAAGTAGGTGATGCCTAAGAAATACCCTACTTTCAAGCATTCACCAACTGCACCAACGCCATTGTTCTAGGAATCCTTGCCTAAATCCTCACAGGAATCGTTGACTAACTTAAAATTAAGGGCATTAGGAATTATTAGAGAATCAAAGAAAACATTTAATAGATTTCCTGTCAAGTACTGAATATTACTACTTTTGTGTATCTAGTAAATCACCAGGCCCATAATTCTATCTTCCACTGAAACGTTTGCCCCATATATCCCTCCCTCATTCCATGCTAGCTACTGCAGTGTCAACTCTCTTGATTTAATTACATTACATTGGTCCCTCCTGGCTTTGCAGTTGAGAAATATTCCGATGACATGCTCTTAAATATGTCATAGTTAGGGCCAGCGAGATCGCTCAGCAGACTAAAGTGCCTGCTTAGGCAAAGCAAAGTGGCTATGGTGCGCTACCTGGCCTGCCACGCTGGCTCCAAACCTGGGGCGCTCTGAGGCTGTGATTGAGAGGTGGTGGGGAACGCCTGCAAGCCCAGTGCTTGGGAAGCTGAAAATACAAGAATCACTACGAGTCTGATCTATATAGTGAGACTGTGTACACCCTATAGATCTTGTCCTAAATTCATAAAAAATTATGTCATATTCAATGTAAAATATCAATAAGTCAGAAACTCTACATTAAGTAGCAATTAGGTCTCCCTACAAGTAAAATTGGAAGCTAATAAATTTGTATTGTTATACAGTGAAAATGCCTTTCCAAAAAAATAAGCATATGGGACTGGGGAGATAGCTCAGTAGAATAAGCACTTGGCTGACATGTGCAAGGACCAGAAGTCAATGCCAAGTTCCACGAAGAAAAAAAAAAGAAAAAAAGAACATGGATAACAGAACTGAATCCTGTCTGGAATAGACTGCGACTTAGTGGTACTTAATCCATGTTTACCAGAAACGTGAATGAGTCTTAAAAATTTGAGGGCTTAGAAAAGGCCTGCTCATATTAAGTGACAAACTAAGCATTTGTGAGAACATAGCTAGAATTTTAAAGAAGCTGGGAAGCTGGGAAGCTGAGACGCTGCAGTAGAAGTGAAGCAGTGAGAATACAACGGTAGGAATCTCTAACCCGGGTGAGCATCTTTCTAGGAGTAAGCCCTGGCAAGGACCCCTGGAGGAAGAATCAAAACCAAGGCCAGTTTCTCTAGTATCCTCTTTACACTAATACCTCAACCTATTGTAGGACAGTGTCACCTGTCTTCTTAACTGCTACTGAAAATTACATCTACTCTCAAATACACTGGCAATGACAACTATAAAATAACATGCTCATGAAAAAGACTAAAATAACAGGGACTGGGGAATCAAAGAAGGTAATTTTCAAGGTGTTCTCTAAATATTGTTACATTGTCCTTAAAACTTTTAAAACTTGAAAGATAAAATTTAGTAGGGTGGAAAATGTCAAATCCACTAGTTTTAGCCCCTGTGAAAGGAAAATTCCATTTATGTAATGGCAAAACAAGGTGGAACTGTGACTCGGTTGCTGGTGACTTCTTCAGTCAGCCTTGCTCTCATTTGAGTATCAAACTAATATTAAGATAAATGGTAGTTTGGGTTATAAAAGATAATAAAACAGTTTCCAAGGACAGTGCAAGTATGAAAAGGATTTAGCTGGGGGTGGCTTTGGATACCCAGCAAGCACTGGCCCCGGAGAATGGAGGAGCTCCAGAAAGGAAAGTGAGCATACACTAAGGACCATCATTTCTCCAATTTTAAAGTGCACTGAAAAAAGGATTAAGCCCTTGTCTTTACGGCAACATCCAAAAGCTCATGAAGGGCAAGACCAAGAATTCAGTCAGTGCCACAGACAAGAGACTGTTCTTGCAGCAGGCATTTCCTGGTACTTCGAGGTGTTAGCTATGCTCTTCAGGCCACTAGAGAGCTGCCCCCCCTATAGGGAGTGTCTGGGACTGCAGTGAAAGGAGGAGGAAAGAATCCACAGCACTGTGCTCCTTCCCTCATTTCAAGCTCACAAGTTCTAGTTTGCCTGACTTCTACTTTTTTGGGGGAGAGGGGCTGTCTGGGGATGCCGTAAGGGCATGTTGGGTGAGGCTTGTGCAGCTGAGGATTGAACCTTGGTCCCCTGCACCTGACTGCATTTGCCTGAGCAGACCCACAGGCCCTCTAAAAACTTGAGGAAGCTTTATTATTATCACTATTATTATTATTATTATTATTATTATTAATTATTATTATTGCTGGTTCAGGCTGCCTTAAGAGCAAGTGTCTTGCTCTATGTGGAGGACTGGATCGAACTGTAGTCCCCATCAACGGAGTGACTTTGCGACTGAATAACTTTGCCAAAACATGTGCTTTAATCGACTGAGCTACCTGGCAAGACCTGACTTCTACTTAAGATATCCTCTAAACAAAGGAAAAGGTGACAAAGTGTATAATCCACTCGCTAAAGAGAAAAATAATAGACAGTGGGAGGCAGCAAAATAGATCTTCTAGAAAAAAGACCAAGACTAAAGCACCTGCTTAGAAATGCTTAGGCGGTGGCAGGGCCCGTGGTTCAATTCCTGGCATCACATGCTACACCAGCGCCACCCCCAGGGCAGGCTGAATGGGCCATAATAAAAAATAAATAAATAAATATTTTAAAAACTCTCATTTAAAAAAAAGAAAAAGGACCAAGAGATAGGGAGTAGGAATGTAATGATTATGTACCATTTAAATTTTAAAATCCCACGATTTGAAACAAAAACAAAATATATATATAAAACATTACATTACACAGTTCAAGTTGTCTTACTTTCAAACAGTGCTTGTAACTGTATGATGGGTATTTATCAGAGCCTTCTCCAGTTTCATTGCGTCTCTTGCAGAAAATGACAGCCTTTTCATACAGGAAAATGTGTCGCTGCATTGGTTTGAATCTAGCAAAATCCTTCATTTTCGTAGCACCTTTCTTGTGTCCTAGCCAAACACTGAATCCTCCTTGGATTACCATCTTGCCAAGCTCATTTAAATTTCCCTAGATGGAAAATCAAAGACCATTAGTACAAGGCAGAGTTACATTCAGATTCCTGACATCAGCACTTTAGGGTTTCGCTTGACCTCCAAAAACCCTGAAGCATAATTTGTATTTTTAAATGAATTCATTATAACCTTTTATGTGAGAACATGCCATTCATTGCATATGTACAAAATTACTATGGAGATGGAGGATAGAAGAAACATACTATTCCTTGGCTTCATATCATCTCCATACAGAAATAATTCAGCTAGACTATGTCTCCTCATCTCTCCAATTAGAACAGGACATACACTACTCCCAGTTTCCCCACTGGGTGGAGCCAATCTATTAAAAGGCTGCAAGCTGCGGAGATTTAATCCTCTTTTTCTATATCCTAGCCTACAGCAAGCAGCAATTCTGAGACAATAGTTTACTGTGGAGTCCTAAACACGCCTTTAAGCAAGATCTGCCTAGGTCTAGACTTTGCAATAAGCTATTGAGGACATGAGAATGTCAAAACACCATTCAATTGCTGATAGGAAGCCAATTCTCCACTTAGCGGTATTAGTAATGATGCTAATATTTTGATACTCATTTTTGTCTCTAATATGTTATATCTCAAATGATTCCAGGTTAGTAAAAGGTAATATTGATAGGTTTATTCTCTAAAATTTCAAATATTTTTATGATTTACTTACAGTATAGCCATTTATTGCAATCTGATGCATTGAGTCATTAACTGACTTCAGCAAATCCAGCATTGTGTCAAGAGCCTCCTGTAACTGAGTAGAGCCTTCTGAGTCTCTGCTACATTTCAGTAGCTCCTATAAATCAGAAGTCATGAATTAATATTACTATCAGGGACAAATTAAAATAGTTGGAGAAAGGAATGCATTTTTAGTTCACGTGTTTTTAAGCATAAATCTAAAGATAATGTAACTTTTGGAGTAATTTCCTTCATATGTTGTTTCTCACATGAATTCTATATTTAATAACAATGTAAAAATTGAGTAAGTAGAATATTGACGGAACAGCAGTAAACAATGAGCCTTCAGGCTTTTACATCTTGAGAACAGTAGCCTTTTTTTTTCAGTACCAGGGATTGAACTCAGGACCCTTATTCTACTG
Organism: Myocastor coypus; assembly: GCA_004027025.1. Lineage (NCBI taxonomy): Eukaryota > Metazoa > Chordata > Mammalia > Rodentia > Myocastoridae > Myocastor > Myocastor coypus. Next base: position 10,219 of record PVJA010046635.1, read on the forward strand.
AGCTATCTCCCTGGTCCTGAGAATAGTAGCCATTGAGACACATTAAAAATTAGTTTTATAATATATTAGGTTTTAATGACACATGTGATTTTACCCTGTACATATGATCATGTTTCATCCAAGATACACTCATAATACATGCATTATACAGATAAAAATGTATTTTAAAATAAGCTATGCTGTTCCTATGCTTTAGACCAGATTTACTGATCCTTCCACATTATGCTAGAGGACTTTCATTTCCATTTTTTCAGTGAGAAGTTCAATACAAAATGGAATCCCTAAATGATAAGAGCATGTTAGTTTAGATTTTGTTAATAATATCAAAAGTTCTTTAGTACAACACTCTGCATGAAACAATGCATTGTGCATGGAAAATTAAATTGTTAATGCTCCAGATATTTACAGCTTGATACTTATTGCTGCCCTTGGTAGTCATCAAAAATGCACACTGCACTGATTTTACTGTCGACTCATATACACACTATTGGGCCCTCCTATTTCTAGTGCCTGCAAGCCAGTGACGCCATTTTCTGTGTATATTTATGACACATAATAGTTATATTTCTTTGGGGAAAGAGGTGTACACACACACACACTCAAACACACACACACAGTGTCTTGATCTCTTGATTTCTTTGCTTCCCTTTTCTTACCTCTCTCAGCCCTTTCCTTAATCCCTTTCCCTTTTCTAAAATGTAAGATTTTTTGCTTCCCAAAGACTTCCCTTTAAATGGCTTCATTACATCTCAAAAAAGTAAGTAAAGAAAGAAATGAATGTTTCATACATTTACCTTTAATAATAACTGATACTTCGTGATTCGTTGTACTGGCTTGAGCAAGTAAGAATCCAGACCAAGTCTGTGATTTAATTTTCTTTGACATTCCTGTCATTAGAAGATAATTATGAACAAATTTAAATTTAAACATTTACCTGTGAAAACACCAAGTGGCCACTGATAAGCCCCAATGCATGAATATTTCTTAACGTATTTGAAAGAATGTCAGAAAAATCTGATATATGTGGCATCCAATTTTTAAGTCATGATAATAACTATAGCAAACAGTATTTCAAATATTTGGGAGGTACAAAATTCAAATATTTCAAAGAAAGACTAAAATGTTTTCACATATGAATGTGTATTGATATGAAACACTTAGAAATTGAGTACATTAATGCTACTAAAAAATTCTTCAATATATCCAAGAAGATACAGTCCTCATCAACTGGTTATCTATTACATCATCAGTTGACTGTACTACAAATATATGGGTCACGACACTGTGCCCTGGGAACACTGCCGGGCCCATAATTAAGCCAAGATGAGACTGCTTGAGGAAAATGTTCATATAGGAAATGCAGAACACACAGAGGGTGAGAAAGAATTATATCTGAAAAAGATGCAGGACCCGCAACTGGACAGGAAGGATCCAACATACAATCTAATTTATGGCTAAAGATGGTGAGCACTGCACGCTTTTAGATCTCCTCATTATCAAAAGCCAACTAAAATGATGGAAAACCTACTTTTTTGAGGCAAAAGCCTGAACAAGATAGGAAATGAGAAAATATCGACAAAGTTTGAAAGTTGAAACCCACACTAAGCAGTGATAAGACTCTGAACATGCTGGAGGAATGTGAATATGTTAGCACAGAGGAAGGCCAAGGAAATGCTGGTTTTATATGTGGAACATCTCTCCGTGCTCACCCCTGCCCCCTTCATACAGACTTGGGAATTAGATACCAAGGACCCTTGAAAGTGGAAGATGAAAGTGGGGTTTAAAAACAGATGTATGTTCAAAGGCTGATTAAGAAATAATTATCCAATAAGAAATATTGTTGAGGATGTAGAGCAATCTGTGATGTCATATAATGTGGGTGGGAATGCAAAACAGAGCAGGCACCTCAGAACAGAATCGAATAGCACCACAATATTTGAAACCTAGAATTAGCATAGGACTCAACAGTTTTTCAAGTATAGAGTCAAAAGAAATGAAAAGACATGTCTAAACAAAAACTTTCACAAAAAATTTCATAGCAAGATGATTCATAATAATGAAAAAGTGGGAACAACCCAAATGTCCATCAACTGATGCACAGATAGACAAAATGTAATATATCTAATCAACAGGAGCTTATTCAGTCTTAAAAGAATGAAAAGCACATGCTCACTAAAGGCCTGGTAAAGCCTGACGACATCACACCAAATGACAGAAGCAAATCTAAAGAGCACATAGTGTCGGATTCCACTGACATGAAAAGTTTTGTGTCTGTATGCATAGAGACTGAAAGCAGACTAGTGATTTCCTAGGACTGAGGATGTAGGAAGGAGGATATATGGCTCATAAGCACCATAAGGTGTTTTATTGATGGTAAAAACATTAATAAATTGATTGTGATGATGACCATACAACCTTAGCAATATTCTAAAATCACTGAAGTGCATACTTTAACAAGGTGAATTTTATAGTTCTTAAATTATATGTCAAATGAAGTTGCTATCAAAGAATTAAATGGGTATGAAATCTCAAATAAAAGTATCTCTAATACCTTCACTACTATCTACTACTGGGTGGCTGTCTTTTCCTTCTCCAGAAGAATAGACGTTCATCTAGACAGAGTAAAGCCAAGGGTCTCTAGACTAAGGGACACAAGGTCCAAATGGTAGGAGAAGGACATACTGAAATCAAGTAGAATAATTCACATCTGTTCACCAAATGAACAACTGATAGCCTTTTGCTTCAACTCTACTGTGACAACACTGGCAGCCAGACTCTTGTGTTGGATAGTTATCTGGGAAAGAGCCAAAACCAAAGGACCTAGAAACACAGATATTGGTGAATACCTCAAGGAATCAGCTTGAGACAACACACAAGAATAAGAATCACTTATTTCTTTCAGTTATATCTTCAAGATACATCCATTTATATATGAAGTCTTCTAGCTTACCATTCTTTATAGCTAAGTAATATTCCCTTGCATAAAAATACCCCATCTTTTTCAACCATACAAAAGGTACAAGTTTTGTTATACAAGTCTTGCCCTTAACCATCCAGCAGAAAAGTTTAACCACAAGGCATAAAATATAAAGCTAGGTTAGTATGCTGAGCTGTAAAAGGCTTGAATCAGCAGCTTCCAACATTGCCAGTTCTGCCAATAACCCACTGCGATTATGGAATATTGAATTATGTATACAACTACTTTCTCTTAGTTCAATGAGAAGAAAATTTTTGTACCAACAATGATTAGGAAAAACATCACCTCTACATTCTGTGCTGAAACTGTCACATTGTTATGTCTTGTTAAAAGTATAAATTTAAAAAAAAAAAAAACGAATAAGAATCATGACCAAGAAATACAGAAATGTACAGGAAACTCTCCATGAGCTTTTTGGTAATTATTCCAAATGTAAGTAAATGGGCAATTGTCATCAGAAGTGCAAAGTAAGCTTCTAAGATGAGTGGCAGGTGAAGTAAAAGAAATGTCAGCTGGGCGTGGTGGTGGCACATAGCTGTAATCCCAGTGCTTGAGAGGCTGAGGCAGGAGGATCGGTGCTAGTTTGAGACCAGCCTGGGCTACAAAAATGAGCTCAAGGCCAACCTGAACTGCATAGTGAGAGATTGTCTCAAAAAGACAAAAAAAAAAAAAAAAAGAAAGAAAGACAGAAAACAGAAATAGAGACAGAGAGTGAGAGAGAGAAAGGGAAATATCATTTGCAGACAATAGGAAATATGCTTAAAGAAGAAAAATCCATTCTCATCTTCATAAATTAGAGTGCTGAATTTATGAAATAAAAACAGGAATCCATTAAAGGGAATTGGGAAAGATCAAGAAGATATTCCTTTCAGAATTGTAAATATAATGGCGAAAATAAAATCTAGATAACAAAGAATTAGGAAAGAAATAGAGGACCAACCTGGAACTTCAACCACCTAAAGAAAAGAAATTCCAGAAAGACAGGATAGACTCAAGTGAGTAGAGGAAATCAAGGGAGACAATAAGAGTAAATTTTTTCCTGAAACCTTCAAATTCAAAGTGATCACCACAACACTACCTTAATGATGAAAATAACACCAGTATCTAAACCCTAAGGATTAAATAAGTTCAATGAGCTTTCAGAGGATCAAATTAGATCTATGATGGACTGAAAATTAAACCAACATCAGATTTGTGAAAAGCAACACTGGAAGTTAGACGACAATTATTTTTTATCTAAAATGCTGTACCCAGCCATGTAGAATAAAGACATCTGCAGACATCTGTACTGTCAAAAACTTACCTACTATGAACACCCTCAATAAACAACTGGACAATTTGGTCTATCAAATAAGATGGTATACATCCATGTAAAATATTTAAGTAAAATAAATTATGGAAATAGGTTTATTTTTTTTTTCTTGTTTCAGAACCTTTGCTTTGTGTTTTCTTTTTTTTCTTTTTTCTTTTTTTTTACTTTATTTTTTCTTGTTTCAGAACCTTTGTTTGTCTATTCACTCATTTTTATGGCCGGCTCAGCCCGCCCCGAGGGCAGAGCTGGCACAGCATGTGGTGTGGGGGATCGAACCCGCGGTCCCTACAGCCACTCAAGCTTTCCCAAGCAGGCGCTTTGGGCCACTGAGCCATCCCTCCGGGCCCCAACCTTTGTTTGTTTATTCATTCATTTTTTTATGGCCGGCTCAGCCCGCCCTTGAGGGCAGGGCTGGCGCAGCATGTGGTGCTGGGGATCAAACCGTGGTCCCTGAAGCTGCCCAAGCTTCCCCAAGCAGGCGCTTTAGACCACTGAGCCATCCCGCCGGGCCCCTGGAAAT